>JACDJE010001075.1:192693-207709 GCA_016647715.1 Pavo muticus | reverse complement strand
AAAAATCTAAAAAGAAAAAAAGAAAAAAAAGAAAAAAATTGATTAGTGTGTTTATATATTATGTAATACAGATATAAACTTGCCTTAAATTACTACCTCGGAGGATGCTTTATTCTGTGATAACCAAGTGTTCCAGAAGCCACTCTTCATAGTCCCACAAGTTCATAGACTCCTTTAGTATCTGGGCTAAGCAACCAAGGCTTACAATAGTCCATCAGCTGAGAAACGAAATTAACCTCATTCTGCTCACTTTAGCTAGAAGAAGACAAATGCATTATCTGAAGCTCTTAGATACTCCTTCACTAAAACATGTAATCAGGGCTTTCAATCTCTTCAGATCCAAATCTTGAGCAGGCAGACAGAGGATATCAGCTCTGCTAGAAGCTCCAAGTTGCCACACTTGGATTATCTTTCTGGCTGTCCACAGCTGGAAATATTGAAAATGCCAGCAGTGACCCTTTGCAATTAATATTTTTCTCTTTTAATAAAAGCACTGAAACTTCACAGTTACTCGGAATAGTTGGAATTCTTAATGGACTGAAAGTATAGATAAATTTATTATCAGGCCATTGATGTCTTAAATCTGGACCATTTTTCTAAAAAGTACATTTCATTTCAGTCATATGTTTAAGATTTGTTTCAGATATTATTTGTTGAAGATCCTTGTATTTACCTGTATATTCGGCTGATCATAACAGTTCCTTCTGACCTGGAATTCTAGGAAGCTTTTTACAGAAGAAATTAGTCAGACAATTAGTCAAATTTTATAGCAGCAATCTCAAATGAGAAGGTTTAACATCGGAGCAGTGTGTTTGTAATAATGTCAGGAGGATTTTTTTTAATGTATGTGTTACTTAGTACAAAATAACTAAAACTGTCTTGAATAAAATTATGCATTATGACTGTAATGAATTAGTATTCCAATTCATTTCAGTTTGTCAAAGGCTTGACCATGACCAGACCCAATTAATGACAATGGTATTGTCATAAATAAAGCATGATCACATCACAAAAACAGTAGAATGTTTGCAGTAAAGGTATTAAGCCTTTTATGTATCCTGTTGAATGAAAAGTTTGATTCTCATTAGATTTTTCTCTTTCTCTGAAACTTTGAATATAGAAAAGTATTTCCAGATAAAATAACATTAATCTTCATCTTTAATTTAGAACAATGTGTATTTCTTGTATTACTTGTCATTCTAAGCATTAATAGTACCTAGCTTTGTTAATACTTAACTCTCTTGGTCACTTTTTGATTGAAAAAAAAAATATGTATAAAAACCTCATGAGGACTCTATATAAAATCTTGCCTAGTAAAAGCAAGTGGCTCCTCAGGCTGATGGCTTTGAAATGACTTTCTAAATATTCTGATATTTGGGGTTTTGTTTTCGAAAAGAAACAAACAACAACAATAACAACAAAACACCATAAATCTGCTATTATCCGTCTCATTTGCTTTCAAACCTCTCAAAACCTTGGCACTTTTTCTCCCACATGTTCTTGCTACCCAAAAAGGCTGTTGCTTAAATATAATGATTATAGGCTACCTACACAGAGCATAACATCTGCAGTACATGTGAGTAATGCATATACATTCCATATTTCTAGACTGAGAACTGAAATAATAGCATTTTTAAATGCTAATACTCATAACTCTGAAGTTTAACACTTTTATGAAATTCCTTATGTAAGGTTCTTCAGTTTCAGAAACACTTGTAAAAGCACTTAGCTAACTGTTGACGTTATTGATCTTTCTGGCTGTATTAACCCTTTGTGAGAATAAACAATTACCTGATCAGGGCCAAGAACTGCATAAGACACCAATATGATGTGCAGAAAATGGCAAAATGGCGTTTAATCACACGTGGCATTTGTTTATATACCTTTTGCTCTACTTCGTCTACATCCCTAAAGGTGTATTGTCCAATTACTGAGCTCGGGGGGGCACTATCCCATGACATCCCGAAAGCCTCGCTGTCGCCTAATACACCAGCTAACAAGAATACTTACTGCATAATGTTTAAGTAATTTCAAAGTAAGCAAAGGTGGATTGTGCAATATAATACCTATGATTAACTTCTTTTAGATCTTTAGACAGTTTCTTAGATATATTTTTGTACAGGCTTTAGGAGCTTATTTTAAACCAGCTGAATCTCTAGATTCCCTCTGAGATGTGCTTGTAGTTTCCCAACAAGAACACTGTTAGTCCTTTGCCATCAGCGTTACAGGCAGAGTTGCCAAGCATCATACCTCTTTTGTCTGTTGGCTAGACATCAAAATTCTAAAAATCAGAAATAGTCCACATGTTGAGCAGATAGCAGAGACTGACCACATGCATCTTAGCACTCTTTTCCTTCCAGTAATTAAAGTCATTGAAAAAATGTATTATCTGTAGTCCTTCTACCTCCTCCAGAGATCAGACACAGGGTAGCCTTCATTCTTCCACTGACAATACAATCCTTGGAAACTTCCATCTTCACCGTTCTGTGCAAAGAAGTGTCCAATCATTTCCACTCTTTCGAAACCTGGAGATAACATTCTTTTCTGCATGGAATTAACACTACTTAGAACCATCGAAACATAGAATCAGAGGAAAGCCTGGATTAGAAAGGACCACAAAAGATCCAACTTCTTGTGGGAAAAGGGAGCATGGATGGGATTATCTTGCACCCTGTTCTATGCATCTTGAAAATCTCTAATGATGGGGATTCTACCACATCCCCAGAGAGATTGTTTTAGTGGCTGATTGTTCTCATTGTAAAAACTTTCCTTCTAATATTAGAAAAAAAAACCTCTACCAATGCAACTTGTACTCATTGCTCCCTGTCTTCTTCAGATGGCTCCCTGTCGAGAGAGAGATTCTGTTCTTTCTTTTTAGTCACCCTTTAAGTACTGGAACACTATGAGTCTGAGCCCTCTGTTCTCCAGTGCAAAAAGACTAAGATCCTTCAGTCTTCCCTCAAAGAGCAGATTCTCCAAACCTTAGATCCATTTTGTGGGCCTCATTTGAACTATCTATCTCCATTCTGTCCACGCATTTTTTGATCTGGGGGGACCAGAACCGGGCAGGCGTAGCCTGACAAACTCGGAGTATGATCTCATCTCTATCTCTATTGGTGGATGCAGCTCGGGATCCAATTTGTCTTTATTGCTGCAGCAGAGCACTGCTGAGTCATGTTCAGCTTGTTCAAGAAGATGTTCAGGTCCCTTTTAGCCGGACTTCCCCTCAGCCATACAGATCCTAGCTTGTACTGAATTCTTTGGTTATGTTTTTCGAAGTGCAGGATCTTGTATTTGTCTTTGTTAAACTTTTTGCTTGCTCACTCTTCCAGCCGGTCCAGTCTCCTTTCTTACTTGCCTCTCCTTTCTTACATGTCTACCTCACCACCCAGTTTATTGTCAAGGTTTATTGTGAAGGTACTTTTAATCCCATCATCTAGTTTATTTATGAAGCTGTTGAACAGTTCGGGGCCTGGCACTAATCCCTGGGGGTTCTCATTGTGACAGGCTGCTGATCTGAATAAAAACCATTGAACTCTACTCTTTCAGTGTGGCATGTAAGCCAACTTCCTACGCATCTTGCAAACCACACATCCAGCTTAAATCCCAAGTTTGTCTAGGAGAAAGCTATGGCAAACAATTTTCACCACTTTGCTGAAGTCCAAATAAATGAATAACTGTATAAACTGTAATTCATATTTTACTGGTTGAAACTAATGATGATTACCCATCATCATTATGATTACCCTGAAGATCAAAAGCAGGAGTTTCATAAAATGTTGGAAGCAAGAAACGTTATTTTCACTTCAAACACTATAAATGAGTTTGCTAACCACTTGGAAATACAGTCTGTTTCTATCTTTACATTGTGTGATAGTGCCCTGAAGTGAAACTCTACTAAAGCAAAAAAAAAAAAAAAAAAAAAAAAAAAAAAAAAAAGGTGGAGGGGGAAATAAAATAAAATACAAAGCACTATTTACAGAGGTACAGATGTGATTTCTAGAAAAAGAAGCTATTTGGAAGAGCAAAACATGATCTGAAATGCCAACTTTGTCCATAATATGCAATAAATGTTGCAATCAGGTAGTCATTGTTAATAGCCAATAACAAGCTTGCAAAATTTTCTACCAGAAAAATTATACAATGATTCTTGTAAGAAAATGTGCCAAAACACATTTTCTCAAATATCTAGAGAACATATTTCATAAGACCATTTCTAAAAAGCAAGTAATGTTTTTTTGAAAATCAGGTCTTTTTCAAACATTGTAAAGCACACTTACTAATTTACTGTAAATTCAACTTCTATGTCAACTGGATATATTTGATAAAGGGTGTGATTTCCAAAAGTGAAAAGTAAACCTCAATATACCAAATTCAATTCAATATTGAACACAGGTTTCCTTATGGAACTTCATTTCTTAATTTATCCCTGTTCCAGTACTACTACCCAAACTTTCTAAAGAATATCTGTGTGTTTTCTTCTTGAAGAATTACACATAACTCTTTCTGTTAAGACAACATAAAAAGGTACAGATGACTCAATCACCATCCCATGTTATTATATATAGTAGCATATCCAATAATTCTCAATTAAACAAATGATAAACTCTCTCCATGAGCTACTGAGCCACTTCAGGCTTCTTAACTGTTCTCTCAAGTACATGCGTCCTTAGATGCATGTTTCCAAGTCACAACTTGTTTGCAAAGACAGAATGTAAAGAATGGGATTAGATGACATTTGTTCATTTAATTTTCCTTGCAATAAAATTAGTCTAAAAAGTAAGACTGATTTCAATAATTAACAATAATTAACAATAGTTTTCTGTCCTGCAGAAAGAGATGAGTGGTTCTGGATGACAAGAAGTTGAATATGAGTCTGTAGTGTGCCCTGGTTGCCAAAATGGCCAACCATACTCTGGGGTGTATCAGGCCCAGCACTGACAGCTGGGAAGGGGAAGGGTGTCCTCACCTTGAGCACTGGCTGCACGTTTGGGCACCACAATATAAGAAGGACAAAAAACTGTTACACAGTGTCCAAAGGAGGGCTATGAAGGTAGTGAATGGTCAGGGAGGCAAGATATTTGAAGATGGGCTGAGGTCTCTTGGTTTGTTCAGCCCAGAGCAGAGGAGGCTGAGGGGAAGAATCATGGCAGCCTACAGCTCCTCACAAGGAACAGAGTGGTAGCACTGAGCTCTGCTATCAGGTGACAGCGACACAGCCAAGGGAACGGCATGGAGCTGCAACAGAAGAAGGTCAGGTTGGGTGTTAGGAGAAGTTTCTTCAGAAGAGGGTGATCAGGCATTCAATTTGTAGTCAGTTACCTGTTAATCAAAGCTCAATTGAATTTAAATTGCAAAGTTGATTTCTCACTAAAGCTGTATTAATTAAGAGCTCGAAACAGTCTTTTACCTTTTTAAGGTAGACCAAGTCTTGGTTTATATAGCTCTGTTACCTGAGGGCAGGAAATAAAACTTGCACTTTTTGCTTTATCCATTTGTCTAGTCCAGTTAACTTTCTATACAAAATCAAGTACTAAGTAAGGACAGAGGTCACAACCATGCAAAAAATGTTAAATAATATGTCCTGTTTTATTTCAGTGACATGTGTTGATGCTACATGCACACTGTCATCTTTAAGTATATGAGTTAACTTGAGCTAGACAATTAATATGTATATCTCAAAGTAAGTATGGTAGTATTTGCTTACCTACTGAATTCAGGAGTCTGACTTTAACCCACAATTGGCCTGTAAACTGCAAGAAATGCAATTGCTCTATTTGAATGTAATGAAAAGTATATTTTCATCTCCTTCAGGCCACATTCATTTGGACTTTGTACTACAACTCTCAACTCTGACTATCATATATTATGTACAGTACAGATTAATCTCCTTTCAGTTATCCTACAGTACATCCTTGAAGTTCTTCATGTTATATTAAGTTCAAGAAAGCTGAAAGCTCTCTTTCACTGGAACTATTTTTAATTAGCTTCTTGAATAAGCATTAAAATAAGATCTGGGGAGTGGGAATAAGATGGGATTATCTTATTTGGGTCACAGTGACAAAATTAAGATATAAAATCAAATGAGACAAAAAATCAGAAGGCAAATCTTTTCGTTCATATACATTCATAAAACATATACTCCTCAGAAGAAATGGTCAAACAACATTGTGCTAAGAATTTATTAATTTTAGTGAATTAAGTTTCTTTTACATGAATTTATTTTCCTGAAAGGTAGTAAACTACACCTATGACAACTGATTTAGAAACTTAAAAGATCAGCTAGAATTAGACAGAAGAAATTCTTTCAAGCTTATGAAGCTACTGATTTTTGAGATTAGCTTACTTATCAAGGAATACACAATGAGTTTACATAGAATCATAGAATTGGTTGGGTTGGGTTGGGTTGGGTTGGGTTGGGTTGGGTTGGAAGAAATGTCAAAGACCATCAAGTTCCAACACCACTGCCACAGGACATCACTTGTATGTACATGTCTTTCAGTAATTATATTGGATCGGATTCTCTGCTTCACAGTTCTCACCACTACCTGATCTTGCAAAATAAAGACAATGATCCACATCACCTCCAAAAGTCCAAGAAAAGAAAAAAAAAAAGAAATTCTCTTAACTAGCTGAGTTTTCAATTGTCAAATTCTCACACCATTACTCCCTCAGATAGTGGATACCTAGCACCATCAGAATTCAGAAGTAGTGTCTCTGTAGCGATCATATGATGACTCAGCTATGCTTGGACTATGAGCACCTCTTCCATTAAAACAGGAAAAGATATCCTTGATTAGAAATCAATGATGCAAAACTACTATCTTCTGAGAAAATTTAATTATGACAATTGCCTCTTCTTAATTCTTTTCCCCAAAGTCACCTAAAAGTTATACCAAACTTGGATCAGCGAACAGAACAACTTATTCACTTTATATAGTCATGTTAGGTTAAAGGTTCACTTAGCACCTGAACTGTGTTCAGTTTTGGACCCCTCACTACAAGAAAAACATTGAGGCCCTGGAGCATGTTCAGAGAAGGGCAACAAAGCCCTTCTCTGTGAGCAGTCTGGAGCCTTGTGAGGAGTGGCTGAGGGAGCTGGGATTGTTCAGACTGGAGAAGAGGAGGTTCAGGGGTGGCCTTATCACTCTCTGTAACTACCTGAAGGGAGGTTGTGATGAGGTGGGAGTTGACCTCTTCTCCCATGTAACTAGGAATAGGACTAGAGGGAATGGCCTCAAGCTGTGCCAGGGGAGATTCAAATTCAACGTTAGGAAATACTTCTCCAGGGGAGTGGTCCGGTGCTGGAACGGGCTGCCCAGAGAGTGGTGGAGTCACCGTCCCTGGAGGTGTTTAAGAAATGTTTGGATACTGTATTGAGGAACATGGTTTAGCCATCCTTTGGACCCATTCCAACAGCTCCACATCTTTCCTGTGCTGTGAAGCCCAGGTCTAGACACAATGGAATCACAGAATCTTTTGAGTTGTAATAGACCTTTAAATGCCATCTAGTCCAACTCCCCTGCAATGAATAGATACATCTACAGCTAGGTCAGGTTGCTCAGAGCTCCATCCAGTCTAACCTTGAATGTCCTCAACAAGAAGACATCCACAGCCACTCTGGGCAAACTGTTCCAGTGCTTCAGCACCCTTAACATAAAAAACTTATTCTTTATATCCACCCTAAATCACCCCTCCTTTTAGTTTGAAACCATTTCCCCTTGTCCTGTCGTAACAGTCAATCCACTTGTCTATATATCCTCTCTTTACATACTGAAATGCCACTACCAGGTCACCCCAGAGCTGTTCAGCCCCAGCCCTCTCAGCCTGTCCTTATAGGGGATGATCACTTGGATCATTTTTGTGGCCTTCTCTGGATGTGCTCCAACAATTTCATGTCTCTCCTGTACAGAGAATTCCATATCTGTGGATTCCACAACCACACGGTACTCCAGGTTAGGCCTCACCAGCACAGAGTAGAGGGACAGGATCACCTCACTCATCCTGCTGAGTATGCTTCTCTTGATACAGCCCAGGATTCAGTTGGCATTCTGGGATATGAGGGCATATTTCTGTCTCATGTCCAGATTAATATCCACCATTACCTCAGGTCCTTTTCGGCAGGGCTGTGCTCCATCTTCACATCCCCTGACTTGTACTGACAGTGGAGAATGTCACAACCCTGTGCTTGGCTTTGCTGAACATCATGAGGTTCTCCTCAGCCCACTGCTCAAGCCTATCTAAGTCTCTCTGGATGGCATCCCACTGTGTGGGATGCCTGAGATATAAAATATAGAGAGTGTTTTTACTGCATAGTAACAAGTTATTCAACTTGTTTAGAAGATGAAGCTAAACAGTAATTTTATTTTTATTTTATAATTCTGTATTTTGGATTTCACTACTGTCCCTACTACAGACTTTTGTAAAGTATGTTTCCAGCACCCTCATCATGCCTGGACATGCCTTACAAGGCACGCAACTTCCCTTGAAGAACTCTGCCCCCGAAGCTGTGTTTTCACTGTTGAAAGACAGAGCTGCAGAAGAAAACGATATTCAGTCTGTCTCATCTGTGGCTAAACACAATGTTAGACTTCTATTCAACTGTAAACAACAGATGTTTTTCAGATATTATTTCTTTAAATAAAGTCACTTTAAAACGTGAGAATTCTTAGAGCATATAAACTTCTCACAGTTAAAAGTATAAGATACTGCAGCCTTGAATAATGGCCTTATAATTCAGAAGGTGATTAAAGCAACACATTGACTCTTTAACATGAGTGATGGTATTCTAAAGACTGACTGTCCTAAAGAACTTGCAAGCTGCCTTTTTTTCATCATCTTTCCAGAAAATGCCATAAACCAAGTAAGTAAAAATTATAAGTTGAGTTATCATAGAATCATAGAATCACCAAGGTTGGAAAAGACCTCTGAGATCATCCTGTCCAACTGTCCATCTGTCACCAATATGTGGTTCCAGCTTGTCCTATCACTATCCACCCTCCTAAACAGCTGTTCCCCCTCCTGTTCATATGCTCCTTTCAAGTATTGGAAGGCCACAGTGAGGTCTCCCTGGAGGCTTTTCTTCTCCAAGCTTAACAAGCCCAGTTCCCTCAACCTTTCTTTGCAGGAAAGGTGCTCCAGCCCTCTGATCTTAGTGGCCCTCCTCTGGAGCTGCTCCACGAGCTCCACGTCCTTCCTGTACTGGGGGGTATTCCAGATGGGGCCTTCACAACAGCTGAGTACAGGGGGACAATCACCTCCCTCTCCCTGCTGGCCACCCCTTTTTTAATGCAGCCCAGAACACAGTTGGCCTTCTGGGCTGCAAGCACGCACTGCTGGCTCATGTCCAGCTTCTCGTCTACCAGGACCCCCAAGTCTTACTCCACAGGGCTGCTCTCAAGGAGATCTTCTCCCAGTTTGTCTAAGTACCTGAGATTGCCCTGACCCAAGTGCAGCACCCTGCACTTGGCCTTATTGAACTTCATTAGGTTTTCATTGGCCCACTTCTCCAGCCTGTCCAAGTCTCTCTGGATGGCTTCTCTTCCTTCCAGTGTATTGACTGCACCGCTCAGCTTGGTGTCATCCGCAAACTTGCTGAGGGTACACTCGATGTCATCATCTATGTCATTGAAGATGTTGAAAAGCATCAGTCCCAAGACTGACCCCTGAGGGACACTGCTTGTCACCAGCCTCCACCCTGACACAGAACCATTGATCACAACCCTTTGGCTGCGTCCAGCCAACCAATTCCTAACCCATCGAACAGTCCATCCTTCAAATCCACACCTCTCCAATTTAGAGAGAAGGATGTGGTGAGGGACCATGTCAAAGGCTTTGCAGAAGTCCAGGTAGGTGACATCCATCACCCTTCCCCAGTCCACCAAAGCTGTCACTCTATCATATAAGGCCATCTGATTGGTCAGGCAAGATCTGCCCTTGGTGAAGCCATCCTGGCTGTCTCGAATCACCTCTTTGTCTTGTATGTACCTTAACATACCTTCTAGGAGGATCTGCTCCATGATCTTCCCAGGCACAGTGGTGAGGGTCACCGGCCTGTAGTTCCCCAGGTCTTCCTTTCTCCCTTTCTTAAAAATAGGAGTGATGTTTCCCTTTCTCCAGTCACCGGGGACTTCACTGGACAGCCATGATTTTTCAAATATGATGGAGAGCAGCTAGGCAACCACATCAGCCATCTCTTTCAGAACCCTAGGATGGATATCATCCGGCCCCATGGACTTATACATGTTCAATTTCATGAGGAGGACTTGGACTTGTTCCACTGTTCCAGTGGGACAGAAACCATGTCCCACACCCTCACCTAGAGGCTCAGGGTCCTGGCAGACATGGGAAGTCTGACTACCCGTGAAGACTGTGGCGAAGCACTCACTGAGTACCTCAGCTTTTTCTATGTCTGAGGAAGCCAGCTCCCCATTACCTTTCATCAGATGGGGAACACTCTCCTTGGCCTGTCTCCTCCTGCCTATGTACCTGTAGAACCCCTTCTTGTTATCTTTCACATCCCTCACCAAGTTCAGCTTCATCTGCACCTTGGCTTTCCTAATCCTATCTCTACACACACAGACAACAGCCCTGTATTCCTCCCAGGCTACACAACCCTGCTTCCACTTCCTGTACATTTCCCTCTTTTCCCTCAGTTTAAGCTGCAGGTCCTTGCACAGCCACGACGGTCACCTGCCTCCCTTACTTGACTTCTTCTGCTGGGGGATGGAGAGCCACTGTACTTTCAAGGAGGGTGTCCTTAAAGAGCTGTTAGCTCTGTTCTGTACGCATGCCCTTAAGGACAGTTTCCCAGGGGATCCCACTCAGCAGTTCCTTGAGCACTTGGAAGTTTGCTCTCCTGAAGCATAGGGTCCTAGCTCTGCTTTTTGCCAGGCCTGCATTCTTCAAGATCACAAACTCCACCAAGGCATGGTCACTACAGCCCAGGCTGCCTCCAATCTTAAACTCTTTAATGCTCTCCTCTGCATCGGTGAACACCAGGTCCAGAAAGGCTTCACCTCGGGTTGGTCCATCAATTACCTGGACCAGGAAGTTATCCTCAACAGACTCCAGGAATCTTCTGGATTGTGTGCCATCCACTGTGCCACTATCCCAGCAGATATCTGGGTGGTTGAAATCCCCCATCAGGACAAGAGCCCGCAAGCGCAACACATCCTGCAGCTGAATCATAGAATCATAGAATGGCCTGGGTTGAAAAGGACCACAATGATCATCTACTTTCAACCCCCCCTCCTATGTGCAGGGTCGCCAACCACTAGACGTGGCTGCCCAGAGCCACATCCAGCCTGGCCTTGAATACCTCCTTGGGCAACCTGTTCCAGTACGTCACCACTCTCTGTGTGAAAATCTTCCTCCTAATATCTAACCTAAACCTCTTCTGTCTCAGTTTAAAACCATTCCCCCTTGCCCTGTCTCTATCCACCCTCGTAAACAGTCACTCCCCCTCCTGTTTATATGCTCCCTTCAAGTATTGGAAGGCCACAGTGAGGTCTCCCCGGAGTCTTCTCTTCTCCAGGCTGAACAAGCCCAGTTCCCTCAGCCTCTCCTCATAGGAGAGGTGCTCCAGCCCTCTGATCATCTTCGTGGCTCTCCTCTGGACCCGCTCCAAGAGCTCCACGTCCTTCCTGTGCTGGGAGCCCCAGGCCTGTATGGGGCCTTCACAAGAGCTGAGTATAGGGGGACAATCACCTCTCTCTCCCTGCTGGCCACCCCTTTTTTAATGCAACCCAGAACACAGTTGGCCTTCTGGGCTGCAAGCGCGCACTGCTGGCTCATGTCCAGCTTCTCATCTACCAGGACCCCCAAGTCCTTCTCCACAGGGCTGCTCCCAAGGAGATCTTCCCCCAGTTTGTATAAATACCTGGGATTGCCCCGACCCAAGTGCAGCCAGCAAGAAGGCCTCGTCAACAGGCTCCTCCTGATCAGGTGGCCTGTGGCAGACCCCAACCACTAGATGCTCTTTATAGCAGCGATCCTTGATTTTAACCCACAAGCTCTCAACCTGATCATGGCTGTTCCTCAGACACAGCTCTTCACAATCGATAACAATCTTCCTAACATAGAGGGCCACTCCCCCACCCCTCCTGCCCTGTCTATGCCTTCTGAAAAGCCTGTAGTCCTCAATCACGATATTCCAGTTGAGGGATTCATCCCACCATGTTTCTGTGATAGCAATTAGGTCATACTTTCCCAATTGTACCATGGTTTCTAGCTCCTCCTGTTTATTTCCCATGCTGCGCGCATTGGTAGAGAGGCACTTCGGCTCAGCTATTGGCCTCATTGCCTTTTCAGAGGAGCCCTCCCTAATACCTCCAGGACAAGTCTGGGGTTTTCCCTTAAAGAGTCATAGAATCACAAGGTTGGAAAAGACCTACAAGATCATCTAGTCCAACTGTCCTCCCATTACCATTGCTACCACAAGCCACTAAACCATATCTCGTAGCTCCTCATCCAGACGCCTCTTGAACACTGCCATTCCAGTCCCTGACCACTCTCTGAGAGAAAAAGTTTTTTCCTTATGTCTAATCTAAAGCTCTTCTGGCACAACTTGTGGCCATTTCCTCGGATCCTGTCTGTTGCCTGGGAGAAGAGGCCAAGCCCCTCTTCATCACAGCCTCCCTTCAGGAAGTTGTAGAATGCAATGAGGTCTCCCCTGAGGCTCCTCTTCTCCAGACTAAACAATGCCAGCTCCCTCAGCCGCTCCTCATAAGACTTGTGCTCCAGACCCCTCACCAGTTTTGTTGCCCTTCTCTGGACACGTTCCAGGGCCTCAATGTCTTTCTTGTAGTGATAGGCCCAAAACTGAACACAGTACTTGGGGTGCGGCCTCACCAGTGCTGAGTACAGGGGGATGATTACCTCCCTGCTCCTGCTGGCCACACTATTTCTAATGCAGGTCAGGATGCCTTTGGCCCTCTTGGCCACCTGGGCACACTGTCTGCTCATGTTCAGCCGATCATCAACCAACACTCCCAGGTCCCTTTCCTCTTCACAGTCATCCAGCCACTCGTCCCCAAGCCTATAGTGCTGCATGGGGTTATTGTGGCCAAAGTGCAGGACCCAGCACTTGGCCTTGTTGAACCTCATCCCATTCACCTCAGCCCAGCGATCCAGCTTATCTGGATCCCTCTGAAGGGCCTCCTTACCCTCAGGCAAATCCAGACACCTCCCAGCTTGGTGTCATCTGCAAACTTACTGAGGGTACACTCAATTCCCTCATCTAGGTCATCAATAAAGATATTAAACAAGACGGGCCCCAGTACCGACCCCTGGGGGACACCACTTGTAAAAGGTTGCCAGCTGGACTTAATTCCATTAACCACTACCAGTTGGGCATGGCCCTCTAGCCAGTTCCTTACCCAAAGAAGGGTATACCTGTCCAGGGCACAGGCAGCCAGTTTCCCCAGAAGAATACTGTGAGAGACCATGTCAAAGGCTTTGCTGATGTCTAGGTAGACTATATCAACAGTCTTTTCCTCATCTACCAGTCTGGTCACCCAGTCGTAGAAGGAGATGAGGTTTGTCAAGCATGACCTGCCTTTCATGAACCTATGTTGGCTGGGCCTGATCCCCTGGATTCCACGTGCCGTGTGATCTCACCAGAGATGATTTACTCCATAACTTTCCCTGGTACCAAAGTCAGGCTGACAGGCCTGTAGTTCCCTGGATCCTCCTTATGGCCCTTCTTGTAGATGGGAGTCACATCGGCAAGCCTCCAATCCTCTGGGACCTCTCTAGATAACCAGGAGTGCTGGTAGATGGCCCAGAGCGGCTCGGCAGTCACTCCCGCCAGCTCCCTCAGCACCCTAGGGTGGAGCCCATCTGGTCCCATGGACTTGTGACAGTCCAGATGGAGGAGCTCTCTTACTGTCTCCACCTGAATCACCAGGGGTGTATTCTGCATAGCATCCCAGACTTCCAGATCAGGGCGTAAAATGCCCTGAAGATAACTGATCTGCCTATTAAAGGCAGATGTAAAGAAGGGGTTGAGGACCTCAGCCTTTTCCTTATCCTCAGTGGTCACATTCCCCTCTGCATCAAGTAAAGGATGGAAATTCTCCTTGGTTCTTCTCTTACCATTGATATATTTGTAAAAGGATTTCTTATTCTCTTTTACTGCAGTGGCCAACCTGAGTTCAAATTGGGCTTTTGCCTTCCTAACTTCCTCCCTGCATACCTTAGCAAATTTCTTGTAATCTCCCAAGTAGCCTGTCCCTTCTTCCAGAGGACATAGACTCTCTTTTTCTTCCAGAGTCTCAACAGTAGTTCCCAGTTCATCCACACCGGTCTTCTTCCCCTATGGCTCACCTCACATCATTCAGGAACAGCCTGTTCTTGTGCCTTTAAGATTTCCATCTTGAGGAGCGTGCAGGCTTCCTGGACCTCTTTACCCTTAAGGAGCAACCCCCAAGGGACCCCTGCAACAAGCATCCTGAACAGGTTAAAGTCCACCCTTTCCGCCTCCCAAGGTGACAGCGCTCCCACATATTTCTCTGTCACTCACTACACCCGCTTCCCCCTTCATATCTAGGTTAAGGCCCCACTACCCAGCCCAGCCATCTTGTTCCCAAGAATATTTGTGGCCCTTCTAGTCAGTCAGCTCCCGTCCACTCAGCATTCCTCCTTTCTCAAGGCTGCGTCCCAAGCCATAGTACCCAAAGCCCTGAGAGCGACACCATTCACAAAGCCATTCATTCAGCATGTCCACCCTCCTCCTTTTGTCCGGATCCCAGTCACCAGCTGAGAGGACAGAGGAGAACACAACTTGCACTCCTGATCCCTTCAGCAGTCTTCCCAGAGCCCTGAAGTCACTTCTGATCACCCAAGAACCTCTTTTGCCTACCTCTTCATTTCCAACATGGAAAACTAGTAATGGATGATAGTCAGAGGGCTTAGCCAGGCGAGCAGCGTGAAGCCATGGCAGTTGTCTGTATCACTTCCCTTTCTTCCATGTGCGTTCTAATGCACAAGCAGTAGAAGCAGTTCCATTCAAAAA
>JACDJE010001075.1:170236-191014 GCA_016647715.1 Pavo muticus | reverse complement strand
AAAAAAAAAAGGAAAAAAAAGAAAAAGAATTAAAGCAAGAAATGTCGCTCGTTCTTTTATAAGTTCACCCCTCAGAGGATTTATCAGTCAGCTTTCTGGACATCTAGCTTGGATTTTCTGAGAGACAAAGAGATGACTACTAGCGAACTAAGAATGATTTTATTTCTGTTGACTGTTGTTTTTCCCCATTATGTCTGATCTCAGCGGTTCTGAGCCAAAAAAACAAGACATCACCTGTATGGTTCAAGCAGTCTGAACATAAAGAACAGCCTTGAGCTTAAGATAATAGGCTCTGAGGTATCTGCACTGGCTTTGTGAAATTTAAAGAAGTATGGACCTTTGTCAGCATAACCAAGTGAAGACAAACCACAGAAAGATTGCGAACATCTGTTTTAATAGTCAAACTCATTTCCAAATGAAATCTGTTTTATTTTGATGCTTTTGTTCCTTTTTTCCCCACTCCCCACCTTCTTTCCCCTGTACTCCCAAGCTCTCTTTGACCCCCAAGATGATTTTTCATGCTCTCTTCAGTTTTAATTTTTCTGCCTAAATTTTACTGCCAAGAAATGAGAGCCTCGTCAGGAAGGGAATTATACGATTTTATTTTCATTTTGCCAGCAAGATGACTCTCTTGTTCCACTAGCAACATACAATCTCCATTTTATTATCATGTAATTATGCATTTCTAATGAAGAAAAAAAAAGAATATTGTGATTTTTTCATTCAAACATATAAACTGTTCTGTAGTCAAGACATTACTGTGAACCTCAACAGAGATTCAATCTGTTCCTTGTTCTTTATTTTTATTATAGTATGATTTGCTAGAGTATATTTTATACCAGCATTTCACTGTATTTCCAAACATAATTCACAACACTTCAAATATTTGCTATCACATAAAAAGACCTAATTGTTTTTCATATACTTAAAAATATAATAAATCACTTAAGGAAATTTTTCATTCTAAAGATTCTGTATTTCAGCTGTGCTTCAAGAAAGTCTATATTTTCCTCCAACATTTGTATCAGAAATAGAGTAGTCAGCAGGAGGTGGGGGAGAGATGGGGGTGGAGCAGGGAGCAGGGATGGTTGTTCCCCTGTTCTTAACTCCGGTGAGGCCGCATCTTTAGTACTATGTTCAGTTTGGGACCCCTCACTACAAGAAAGACATCAAGCCATGGAGCATGTTCAGAGAAACTGGTGAGGGGTCTGGAGCACAAGTCCTGTGAGGAACCGTTGAGGGAACTGGATTGTTTAGACTGAGAAAAGGAGGCTCAGTGGAGACCTTACTGACCTCTACAACTACCTGAAAGGAGATTGTGGTGAGGTGGGATCAACATCTTCACCTGCATAACTAGTGATAGGACTAGAAGTAATGGCCTCAAGTTGAGTTCAGGCTGAATGTTAGGAAAAACTCAAAAATGGTCAGGCACTGCAAAGGGCTGCTCAGGCAGGTGGGGTGTTCAAGAAATATGTAGGTGTGGTACTAAGGAACATGTTTTAGTGGGCAGCTTTGGTGGTAGGTGGACAATTGGACTAGATGATCTGGATGGACTGGATGACTCTTATCCAACCTTAATTGGATTGTATTATCCTATTAGTGGAAAATATTTCATGAGCTTAGAAGTTACATTCTGCATTATTTAGTAGGTTCTTAAAGGTGTACAAAAGTTCTACAGAATGATTTTAATTAGAGTCAGATTCAATAAATTATTGGCTTGCTACTTAAATGATTGTCTACCCATGATTTTGAAGATTTCCATTCATTTTTTGACTATTCTTGCTGTCTTTCTGAAGTCCACAATTAAGCAATTTCTGCATTTTCCTGCAAGTGGTAAAAAAATGCAGATTGAATCCCTGCAGGTGAATGGTAGATAAGAACTTCAGTCTTCTCCATCTCATCTGAAAAGTATATAGGCAGCAGAATATTTCATAAAAGATAGAGGAAAAAAAAAAACTTAAAATCATTTCTCCTGGGTATATTTTCTAAATAAATGACTGACTCTAATGCAATTTCTGAAAAGGGAAACAGACAGCTATGTCCCAGAGAGGTTCATATACAACATGTGTCTGATAAGTGGAAAGGCCACAGCTGTCTGAGGTCCCCTATTTGTTAACTCTCTGTATTTCTTTGCAGACAAAGGAATTGTCATCTGAAAAACAACTCAAAAACCAAGTGAAATTCTCAGTGGTTTCACAGGCATAATGAAGATGTCTAAGCTGTACTTCTCCATTATGAGCTCACTTCTGAACCATTATTGAAAAGTACTTATCTCTGTGCACAGAATTTATACAAGAATTATGGTCAATGTTCTCTTACTTCAGTGCTCATTTTTATGTACTGATCAGCATGTTGAATCTGTACTACTGAAGCTTAATTATCAGCATTTGGAGGACAAGTATTAAAATGACAAAAATACTAAAATTCTCGTGTACTAAAAAGTTAACTCAAACCCAGTATATGCTTGAAATGTTTCTTTTACTGCTAGAAGAGGGTCACTCAAATGGTTCAAAATTAGTAATAAAGCATATATTTGTTCTCCAAATACTGATAATTAAGTTTAAATAATGCAGATTCAACAATTCTTCATTAGACGTGATGATCTCAGTTGTTACAGTCAGGTAGTGAGTTCTCAGAGATAGATCCAATGATGTAAATCTTGTTCAACACATCAAAATCAGCACTAAAGTAAAAGAACCTTGACAGAAATGCTTCTATAAACTCTGTGCAGAGAGGTTAGAGAGATAGGTACTTCTCAAGGACATTTCAGATCTGAGCAGGATTAGTAATAAAGCACATAGTAGCTCAAGATTATTAAATACACAGTTCCATGGCTTTCTGAGACAAAGAACAAGATACCTTCTGGTGGTAGGTTGCACTATTTAAGAACAACAGAACTGAAATGGAAATGACTAGTTTAAACTCATATCCTGAATAGGACAGCAGGGACATTTCTGTCCTTTTGTTTATATCTCTTATGACAATTTCCCAGTGTCTCCTGTGCCACTCTGACTGCTATCCCAAATTCCTTTTTCTGCTAGTTTGTTTAATAGTTTCTCAGTATGCCTCCTCTGTTTGGCACAACTTTTGTCTTCTCATGCTATGCCCAGCAAGGATCAAAATAATCAAGCAGCCAGCACTCTGGACAGGAATCACCAAAAAAATGCAACTACCATCAAATTCCAGTTTGATTTTCCCACTCTTAGAATCATACTGCACAGCATCTCCTGACGATCTAGAGAAAAAAATTATGAAAAAGGCACTTCTGACTAGGAAAATATCTGCTGCACCCAGTTCATGAGAAATATGTGGAAATTTATTTACAATCAGCATTGCAAAAGAATTTAGCTACCAATCTCAGGTATGCCTTCTCTGATGTCGTGTGACCTATAATTTCACAGAGTTTTTTTGTTAAAATCTGGACGATGTTTTTTGTCAGCCCAAATGACGTTTCATCTATACTCAGGAGCCTGAATATTAACAAACGCTTCTTTTTTCCTAAACTGATGTCCAAAATGGAATAACCACATGGATTTTGTCTATTCTTTTATACCCTTTAACCAAAGGCATGCAACAACCATTAAAATTCTCTCCAAAGCTTGGCAAAGTTTCAATCTAAGTTCAACGGTCTCATAGTAGAGATAATATTAGTAGACAAAATTAGGTACCACTGACAGTGCAATCTGTTCCTTAAAGTAGCTTCAAGAAAAAAAAATTGTACAACGCTGATGTAACATTGTTTTAGATAAAAGGATTTGGTGATAGTAATGAAAAGAAAGTAATGTATATTTTTTATTTTTTATTAGTCTGTGGAAACATCATACTGTTTGCCTGTATGTCTGGCTCAGAAACTAAATCATAATGCAGGTTTTCTTCCTGTCACAGCATCCTCACACAATCCTAACTGTATTCTCCTCTAATAGAGAAGGCACAGATAAAGATAGCAGCTCAGATTTCCTGACAGCTGCAGCTCAATTTCATGTGGACACCAAATTTACATATCAGCTCCAGAATCAAGTGTGTTCCACTTAACTGCTGTCTTGTACTGGACTTAGCATGAACTAAGCATGCCTAATTTACTTCTTTTTGTCTGTTGCATAGGTAAGAATGATTTAAATCTTACCAAACCGACCAAAGTCTTAGAAATCTGGAAAAGAAAGGAGAAAACAACTTGGATGTATTACTCATTTTGTGGTAAATATACTGACATTTAAAGCTATTTTTATTACCACTAGAAACTCATACATACTCAACAAACTCAAAACAAAGGCCACTTGAAGACATTTTGCTAATGTAAGCAGTGATAGTTAGCAGTGTAACTACCTAATGTGTGTTAGGACCATTACCACTAAATTGTGTAGCCCCACTTCTACTTTTTTTCCCACAAACTTAAATGGTTCAATAAAGAACATACAGTTAATGACACAACAGAAATAAATGGCCCAACTGATTCTACCTGACATTCTTATAAACCACACGAGCCTAATCAAATACAAAAGATTCTTGTAAATGAACCAGCACAAACTAACCTGGAGTTCTGTTTTAATACTGCAAACATGATTAGCAGCTGCCTGGCGCCAATAGAAAGAAAACTGTAAGAAACTGAAACCTTTCTTTAATAGTGCATTTTTGTTCTGAAAATTAAAGTAATATACTTTTATCTGGTTGTATGTAATCAAATACAGATGGAGAGGAGTTAAAGGGGGAAAAATAAAAGCAAAAGAGACACTGAAGATTTAATGTTTATTGGGGATGTAAGTCAGTCTCATAAACCAACAAGCACTAACTTATTAGGCTTGCATAAACTGTCTCATCATCAAATTAAAAAATATAATGGTTTTATATTACTCCCTATTGTCCTTTAAAATAATCCCTAGTATTAGAATGCAGATAACATTATGTGGCTGTAAGAAGTCTGTGTTAGTAAAATATCTTAGTTAACTCTAATTAATTTCTGAATGGTATGGGTTTTGTTGTTTTTGTGGGGTTTTAGTTGGTTGGTTGGTTGGGTTTTGTTGTATTTCAAAAATAACAGCTGCATAATATTTTCTGGAAACTTATTATTTTTTTCTCTTAATAAAGTCAAACATACAACCATCTATATATGGAGAACAAGAAAATAACTAAAAGCGCCAGTACAAATGTATAAAGGAAATTGTCTAAACCACCTCTTTTTTTTTTTTTCTTTTTTTTTTTCTTTTTTTTATTTTTTCTAGCATACAGGAGTGAAAATTTGTCTCTTTGCAGTGAATATCCTATCAGTTCCTTTATATTTCTCTTAAAGTCTATGCCATGATAGGTTTTGGAACCAGTTAGTCACTAGTTATGTATTTATTGCATGAAAAGAGGAATTCATCCCACCTCCATTTTCCAGATGTATCTTCTACCTTAGTTTAATCTTCACATTAATACAAAATCCAGACATAAGAATTGTTCTCCATAGCTAGGATCTAGTTCTTAGGACAAATTAAAATGGTAACAGAGGCAGCAAGAAAGTAACACATTCACATCTGCAGATGAGAGGATGAAAGTATCTAGCCTATTATTGAGTCGGTCCTACATGTGGCACTTCAAAATCAACCTCTTAAACTGTGATTAAGAGGACACTCAAGTATAGTTGGTCACTGTTGTGCTCAGTCTAAATTCTAGATACCCTACCTTTCAAAATCCTCGCTGTCAAGGGTACACTGGCTCCAGAGATGAGCAGAAGTTTCAAGAGTAACTACATCATGGAACTTCATATCTAAAACCACAGGTCCAGGAGACTAAATATGTCACTATTTTTGATGTTCAGATTCTCACAGTTTATCTCCACCATGATCACCATAACATGTATATACACACACAAAAAAAATTAGGTAGCTGGCCAGATGTTTCTTCAAAATGCCTTCCTTCTGTATGATTAACCATGAAGTTGAGTACTTGTACACCCAGAGTTGTACACATACACAATGGATTAGTTTATTCTTCATCTCTGGAATGCAAAAGAGTTTAGGCAGCAACTAATCCCCAGCTTCTCAGATCTAAGCACTTCAGACAAAGAAATTTCCACAAAAGAACTTTCAAGTCCTAGCATAGGGTACCCTAGGAGTTTTGGACATGGCCAGTGCCAGAGAGCCACTGGAACACAGCTGGCCAAAACACATACAAAAAAAACCCCTCTATATAAAAATCCTACCAGAAAATCCTTATGGACCTAGGATCACAGTTTAAAATGAGCTGAATTGCAGTCTAGAAATCTTGCATGTTAGCCAGTCATGATCAAAACTCGTAATGCAGAAAACACAAAAGTAGTAAGCAGTTAAGGAAACTGCTAATCTACGCAGAATGTGTACTCTATGTGTACTCTTGAGAGTAAGTATAAGTGAAGGTAATACTCCTCATTGCTGGGGTGCAAATAACTGCAGTGGGAATAAAGATGTTCAAGACAAATTTCCAGAATCACAGCACACTTAAGAGAAGTATGAGAACTTATCTAAATGCTCTCTGAGATCTCTATCAGATAGAAAATATTTTCTTCCTTAGGAAGTATAAATACCAACACTACAAAGGCAGAAAAAAAAAAAAAAAAAAAAAAAAAAAACAGTTAAATAGTTTTCTAATAGCAGTTAAATTATTGCTGAAACTAGTTCTGTACTATACAAGCCAAATTCAGAACTGATTTAAGAAGGTCCAACTCAGTTTATTTTAAGAAATTGTGCAAGTTTGGTTTTAGTCTGTTTTAATCACTGTAAAAGCATTATCCTGTATAATCAAAAATGAAAAGTATCTTTTTCATCTAAATTATCCCTGTTGAGAAAGTGAGCAGCACTGTTCTCTACTGGGATATGTGCTTTCCATCTAAAGAAATAAAGTGAATTTTCCATTTCTGTTAATGCTCCCCCACACCATCAGAAAATCTTTGCAAAAGAAATACATCTCAGAGCTTGTCGAATTTATTTGAACAAATATATAAAAGGTACTATAAGATATAAAAATGTACGTAAAGGATAAGAGAAAGAGAAGACCTGTGCATGAAGAGAAATGGTACATAAGGTACTGAAAAGCCAAAAGTTAGGTAATNGGGGGGGGCTATGGAGAAAAGATTTGCAAAGTTAACAGTAACAAAAGTGTTCTCATGGTACGTTTTTAACCACTAATGAAAGCAGCATGTGCTTAAAACATAAATAGTTTTGCCCCAAAGGCCAATGTATTATGCTACTGCGCTACAAAGCCTGCCTGTATAACACATATCTGTATAAATAAGACACAGCAGAGAACCTAAAGGGCTCTTCTTTGTTCCTTGAGGCTGATGTCATTGCTAACTCTGTAGCAGTAACAAAGCAAATTTAGGCTTCCAATGATCTGAACTCATAAATCAATTTATTGCTGCCTCAGATAATCTAGTATAAATAGTACTATGTAGCATTAAAAAGTAAAACAAAATTAAGCTAAATTGTAGACACCTGACTTCTCAGAAATGCTCCAAAAAATCCATACATTCATTTTTGTACCCTTTACCTATTTTTGTCTACAGAAATAGGTTTCTTAATTGCATAATAAATTAGTTATTTTTATATATTGTAAACTTGTTACATTCAACTTTTTTTCTTTTTAATGCAGCTTTGGTAGTTTATTAATGTTAGTCTCAGCCATTTTCTACCTTGACTTACGGATTTACAACATTATTCATAAGTAAACAAGTGTTTACACAATATAAAGAATTTTGGTTCAAAAAACAAAATGTTGTTAAAAGTAGGAAATTCGGTAGAAAACAGAGCCATCAAATTATATTTTTAAATGACAGTGATGGATACTATGGAAAACATATCTCTATTTATTCCACTGATTTAAAATTTCTATGTTTTCAACATTTCTACATCTGAAAATAGTAGTCCTGAGTGTTTAGCTTATAGTTTCTAATACAATGAAAAAAGAGGACTAGTTTAATGCAATTTATATGGCTTTTTATTTCTTGCAGTCATACTGAGTGTCTAACAAGGATGAATACAGTTTCTCTGTTACTTCAGTTTCCACTTCCTCCTTTGTCTTGGGGCTGTTTAAACGTAACAATTATAATTTGTAAGAAAACATAAGTATACTGCACTTTTCTTTTAGTAGAAGAAAAAAAGCCCAAGACATTGAGATATTTATTAGTCTTTTCTTTTCCTAATACAATGGAAAAAAGAGAGTAATTTAGAGCTATATGCTTTGCCATGGAAATAAAATTCAGTATCCTTACAAAAAAAATAATCTACTTTTTTTTCTTCTGTGATTTCAAGAGCTAGTTCAATTTAATCTTTTTTTTTTATTGCTGTTTATTCAGCACTCACCTCAGAAATTTGTATTTACAATGTCCAATCTTGGATTTTTTTCCTTTACCACAACAACAAATATGATCGAGTTCATCTACTTAACCAGCTTCTTGGAACAGGTCCAGAGGAGAGCCACTAAGATGATCAGAGGGTTGGAGCACCTCTTCTATGAAGAAATGTTGAGGGAACTGGGCTTGTTTAGCTTGGAAAAGAGAAGGCTCCTTGGAGACCTCATTGTGGCCTTCCAATACTTGAAGGGAGCATATAAACAGAAGGAGCAATGGCTGTTTACAAAGGTGGATAGTGATAGGACAAGGGGGAACGGTTTTAAACTAAGACAGGGGAGGTTTAGGTTAGTTATTAGGAGGAATTTTTTCTCACAGAGGGTGGTGAGACGCTGGAAGAGGTTGCCGAGGGAGGTTGTGAATGCCCCATCCCTGGTTGTATTCAAGGCCAGGCTGGATGTGGCTCTGGGCAGCCTGGTCTGGTGGTTGGCAACTCTGCACATAGCAGGGGGGTTGAAACTAGATGATCATTGTGATCCTTTTCAACCCAGGCCATTCTATGATTCTATGAAATCCATCAGAATTGTGCAGAATATATTATAATTATTTATTCTTCTTTACATGGAAGTACTAACACTTCCCTTTTTATTTAAAAAAATAAATTAAAAAAATAATAATAGTTTTCTCAAAAGGTCAGTATAAATAACTCCTATATACTCAGCTAGAACAACTAAAACATTGTAAGCAGTTCCTGCCTAAGCAACCCAGTGGCCTTCTGGGATGGTGTAACTGCATCTGTGTACAAGGAAGGAGCCACAGATATCATCTATCTAGATTTCAGTAAGGCCTTTGACATGGTTGTTTACATGGGTTGATAGTGATAGGACAAGGGGGAATAGTTTTAAACTAAGACAGGGGAGGTTTAGGTTAGATATTAGGAGGAAGTTTTTCACACAGAGGGTTGTGACACACTGGAACAGGTTGCCCAAGGAGGCTATGGATGCCCCATCCCTGGAGGCATTCAAGGCCAGGCTGGATATGGCTCTGGGCAGCATGGTCTAGTGGTTGGCAACCCTGCACATAGCAGGGGGGTTAAAACCAGATGATCTTTGAGGTCCTCTTTAACCCAGGCCATTCTATGATTCAGTGGTCTCACATAACATCCTTCTGTCCAAAATAGAAAAATATGGATTTGACTGACAGGCTGTTTGATGAGTAAGGAACTGGCTGTGAGATAGTACCTGGAGAGTAGTGGTGAATGGATCAATGTCCAGATGGAGATTGGTGAATATAGGTGTCTGTCAGAGTTCTGTAGTGGGATCAATGCTCTTCATCAGCTATACCAACAGTGAGTTCAAATGCACCCTCAGGAAGTTTGCTGAGACTCAGACAGGTTCAAGCAGTGGGCCCAAAAGAACCTCATGAGGTTCAACAAAGCCAAGTGCAATATCCAAGACGTCCAACATGCCCTCACAGCTCAGAAAGCCAACTGTATCCCAACAGCAGGCTGTGGGAGGTGATCCTGCCCCTCAAATGTGTGCTGATGAGCCATCACCAAGAGTACTGCATCCAGGTGTGGAGTCCTTAGTACAGGAGAGACAGGGACCAGTTGGAGAGTGATCAGGGGAGGACCATGGAAATAGTCTTGGTGATAGGGGAATAAAGAATGATTGGCTTTTAAGTCAACTTCAAGTCTGTATTGTCTATTTGATATGATAATGATTAAATTGAATAAACAGATTTTTGTAAATGGAAATATTCTATTCTGAAAAAATATATCAAATTGAACACTTCCACTTTTTATCAAAGTAACTTATTTCATTAAAGGTAGCTTAAACATGCAATGAATATATTCTTCTTATCTTGTGTTATTTCAATTTCTTAATATTTCAGAAAAAGATAAAATAATCCCAACTGTGATATAAATGCAATCCAGACTAGAATGGTTAATTCGGTAACTCTGAATTTAAAAGATAAAAACTTATGTTTCATTTTAAGATTTGGAATATTGCTGTCATGAGTGAATGTTCCCAAGAATTCTTGCCAACTCAAGATCTAGACAAAATAACAATTTTTGTACTAAATGGAAAACATTCAGATGAGACAAAACATTTAAATGTTCCCAACTGTATACCTCAACTTTGAAATAAGTTCAAATAGAGCAAGTAATCCATACCTCCACTTCCAATATGACAAGTTGAGAATTTCTCTTTGGCATTATCACTTTTTATTTTAAACACCAATTTCTATAATAATAGTAGTAAAACATCTTTATTATGATTTTAAAGCTCATAATTGTGTAGGCAAAGGCCTGTTAAAATAATTGATCTATTCTTTTTTTTTATCCTTTACTGTTGTTTCTTTCTTAAGAGTGCAAATTTTACTACGAACTTCTTTGCCTTGGAGATTTTCATTCCTGGCATTTATTTTGCATGAAAGCAGATTTTTTTGTTTCAGCCTATGTTTGAGAAGTTTCTACCTGAATAAAAGACTCATTGTGCATAGTGAGATGACTAATGAGGATGACTGTTACTTCTTCATGATTTAAAACTCAATTTTTTAACCTAGTCTTTACAGGATTTATGTGAGCAAATACATTTCTGAAATACTAAGCCATTAAACAATATCTTTAACATTGCATCACTTCAGCATAATTGCCAGGTACTTTAGTATTTGACTGAACTAGGTAAATGTTCAAGATAGACCAGTTTTAAAGCTAGTAACTCCTATCGTGCAGGGAGTACTTCATTAGATCCACACAGTAAAGCTGTTTCTACCTTTATCTCCATACCGTTAATCATACCGTTAATGGAAAAGATATTACATTTGAGCTATGGCTACAGAACACCTGCAATAGGAATACTAGGGGTAACAGAAAGGATCTATACATGTCTTGGCTGCAGGTACCTTACAGGAGCAGTCTGACAACTCAGAAATCTGATATAGGGGCATAGTGAAAGTAAGAGCAATCTCTGCATGGATTATGTCAGAGTTGAGTAGTTACCTTATTCAAGAGGAAAAGGCCACATATCAACCTCCAAATTTCTGTGCTATCATCTTCTCTCTCCAACCTCTCTCCAACCACATTTAGTTGACTGGGATTTTTATTAAACAAAGCTCTGCAATCTCTGAGTCTGGAGTCTCCGCTAGATGGGTTTTATTCTTGATGGATCATTATGGATTATACCATTGCCACCTGCTAGTTCATCAAGTCCACTGAAAATTTTGGATAAAAAAACCTCATGATTATAAAATCATGCAAAATTTAGGGCAGTGATATTCTTGAATAATTGTTCCTTTATCTGAAGTCACAAATCTTTGTTCAAGTTAGAGTGAAATAAGGTATAATTTAGTGAGGTGGTTCAAATATTTGCATATAAAGGACAAAAAAAAGTATAGGTATTAGTGGGCTCTAATTTCTTCTTTGCAAAGATTTTAACATCCACTTAGTACAAATCTTAAAATAACATCATATACAGAGACTTCCAACAGCTATACCTTAGTATGTTCTAATAAGTAAACGAACAAATATTGCTTTCACAATTCTAGAATGTGGCCACAGTATTGAAACTTTGAGCTAGCTAATTTAGTTCCTTTACTGCTTGCTAAACAAATAATATCTATCAGGAGAAAAATTATAAACAGAACTGCATTCTACATATATTGTTCATTTGTTTTTCTGCGCAGACTTTAAATGGTTGGTTTCATTGAAACTAGAATTAATGTATTCATATCTCCAATACATGAAATTTCATGACAGCATGGCTGGCAAGGGAAATTCCCAATTTTTTTGTTTTGTTTTGTTTTGTTTTATTTTTTTAAACTTAAGTTTGATGTTTCAACAAAAAGAATAGCTTTGATATATTATTGGCTTATTTGCATTCCAACCAGACCTGTTTCTTACCTCAATTTTCTTCTGTCTCCATTGCTTCCCTTCCCATTTTAAGTTGATATTCTTAAGCAAATAGATTCATCTACTCTGCCTATCCTAACACTGTCTAAGCTGGATCTTCTCTGATCTAGCTCGAATAATCTATACCATCTGCCTCTATTAGGTCATTCTATGCAGGATCTTGGTGTATCCACAGGCAATATTTTAGTAACATTTTACGCTATTTTGTATTTTAGAAAGGTCCCAACAGACTTTGAGGGTAAATTAAGATTATAATGAGGATTTTCTGTTCACTACAATTGAAGAATAAATGATCTGAAATATGCTGCATAATAAACGTTATTGAGCTTTGAAGGAAGAGACACACACAGTGCCTTCTCAGGAAAAGGAGATACTTAATATTTCTTCATATTTCTGCTAAAATGGACAGTAACCTTAGAGAATTTTTGCAATATCTGACCACCTCCAAGTCTGAGAGATCTGCAGGTGAGATATAGGAAAGACAAGATATGCAAATTACAGACCTCATAATGAATACATGGAGGGTAATGAAAATCAAACTAACCTAGGCACATCCCAGACGAAGATCTCTTCATGAATACCAGAAATTCCCTCTCTTTTTATAGCAAATAGGTCTGCTCACAGATCCTTCTATAAGTGACTGGTCTCTACATGACAAGATTGGGAATATTTTTAGGACAACTGAAATAAGGAGAAAACAATTATTCATTAATAAATGCACTGTACTAATGTTACTAATGATACATATTGGACTCTGATGGCAAACAGCAAATGCATCTTTTTTAAAAAGCATAGAAAGAAATACAATTAAAATGGATTTTTTCTCCTTTAAAAAAATCTAGAAGACTTTTTTTTTCAACAGAAGAACTGTAAAATTCAAGAGCCATTTACATGATGGTGTAAAATGAAACGTTTAATAATAATGTCCCAGGGAATACTTAAGCAAATATTTATGTATCCAGTGTAAAAATACATTATTTTTGAAGTAGGTTCAAAGTACTTCAGAAGAGAACAACTGTAATTATATAGTTGTTATATTTCAGTTCCACTAGTCACACAATGCTTATACTTTCCATAAGTCATTGTATTAACTCATGTAATGGCTGTGTTCTAATTACTGTCCTTCTATTAGCATGCCTCACCTTTTTGGATTAAAACCTATTTCCAACACTTAGTCAGATTAACTGCTAAGTTTGTAGCTTTTATAGGTAACACAATAAATCCATAAGGAAAAAGAAATATGGAGCGTTTATGTGCCTACCAAAGGTTCTAGGTAAATGGCAAAATATAGACCTAGTATTAGGTACTCTGGACCCAGTCCCATCACTCCAGGCATCATTAAGGGATACCTCCCAGCTATGTACAACAAAGCCGCAAAAGAAAAGGAACAACAAGAACTAGAGTACAATAAACAAAAGTTTTATAACAGTTAGTATAACTCTGATTGAGCTCCTAGTGTCAGTACACTCAAGGGTGACCTTCATCTACACCTAACTGTTAATAATCCCAAAAGCTCTTTTTTTTTTTTTTTTAATAAAACACTATCTGAAATAAAAACGTTTCTTCTTTAGCACAGAAATGTAGGTAACTCAATTAATTAGCCATATTAGCCATATTTTTTCTTTTCAGCAGCATTATGGATATTACATGGGCATACTTAATGCTCTTACAGTTCTAATTCTTTATGTATCTGTAACAGTCAGTTGCAGTCCTATGATTGATTATTTCAATTCTCATAGAGAGTTTTTTTACTATTTGCATTTTCTTAAGGTTATTTTACTTGATATTATATCAACCACATATGGGCTACCTGCATGCTAACTGATCAGCTGCAGGATGAGAAAACATTATCTCCCAATGCGAACACACAGACATTCACAAGCCACGCATGACTGAGAGGCTGTATTCTGTGGAGGCCAAGAACACCACCAAGTCAAGGAGATCAAATAAACTAAAAAAGCAGGCAAATACTTGCAATTGAATGATTTAAAATAACTTAAGTAGTTGTGGTCTTTTTAAGTTTCTGGAGAAGTTTATAAGACTTTACACACCATAAGCTAGGCTAATAACTGTCTAGTTATCCTGGTAGATAAAATGTGGAAATGTTTACTGAACTGGAACCAGCATATAAAATTATTAGAAGAATTTCTAGTTTCTGAATTCCTGTAGGACTGAAGGCTAGAATCAAAGTTGTACACTGCCAGAATCAAGCCAATGATTAGAAGCAGAAAATTAAGTATTATGGGATTATGGCTGCTTAACCCTAATCATTGGTTATGAAATAAGAGGTCTTGCAAGAAACAAATTAGTCATGAGTCGACTAAAGCATCTGCCTGAAGAATTCCATTCTGATTTAGTGGGATGCTAATATTTCTACAGTGTGCATGCATCCACAGAGATATCAGTAACATTTCAGGACTCAGATAGATCAAGGCACTAACAATCTCAGCAGATTTTTGTTAGGGGACTTCATACAGGACAGCACTTAATACAGCAGAGGAGTAGGGACAGAGGCACCACAGGAGAAGTCTATCACCTGCAATCCTTGCCCAAGCACGCCAACCATACTGTCCCATTAAATCTATCCCAGATCACTCAGTGTGTCAGGTGTGTTGATGTCACGTGCTGTAAAGTATGGAAGTCTCAGTTCTGTCTGACAGATCTTTTCAAATTGTCAATGGCAGTCAACTAGACACAACGTTAGCACCTTATTTTATTCCACTAAGCCAAATGAAATTATGAGGAGGACCAGCAGTGGTTATGTATGCATGCATAGCCCTCTTTCAGAGCTAAGATGCTGTCCCAAATGTAATCTATTTCAAGTTTTCCAAGCCAATCAACAGTACAATGACAACTATAAGTTACCACAACACTGCTGGGACAGCTATGCACTTGTTTCCCATGGCAGGAGTTTCTAGCAGATCCACATACTATGACCGACCCAGTTTATTAAGAAATATATCTGGGAACAATCTAGTTATATCATCAGTGAAAGTCTTTTCTCCTCCTGAAACCCATTTTTATTGCTTGAAGATGGCACTTAACTCCCCTTCTTAGTCCCAACACCCTCAGTATAATCCTTCTTAGTATACAGACTATAAGTTCTTGGTTTAGGCATGTAGATATCTTGGTTTTATTTGCTAATTGTCCAGATATTATTTTCCTGTTTGACTTTCAGCTTATCAGGGTAAAACAATAGTTGTTCCTTTTTTCTGTTTTTCTTCTACCTGAAACATGAGAACTTTTAAGTCCCGTGGTGGTGAGCTCACCCTCACCAATGTCTAAGCACCACACAACCACTTGCCTACTCCTCCAGCTTCCAATGGGACAAGGGAGAGAATAAAAAGAGCAAAAAAGAGAAAATTTTAAAGTCAAAATAAAGACAGTTTAATAAACACAAGAAAGGAGTGACCAGCAGAGTGCTCTGTCACCCTCAAAGTAAACAAGGTTTTTCTCATGTTCAGATTGAACTTTCTGTGTTCAGGCTTGTGCCCATTGACCCTTTTCATGTCACTGGGTAACAGTGAAAAAAAACAGGCCCCCTGCACTTGACAAGTACTCTTTCAGCATTAATAAGATCCCCTCTCAGTCCTCTCTTCTCCAGGCTAAACAGCCAAAGGACTTTCAGCCTTTCCTCAAAATAGAGGTGCTTCAGGCCTTTCATCATCTTTGTAGCCCTCTGATGGATTCTTCCCTAGAAGTTCCCTATCTTTCTTGAGCTGGGGAGACGAGAACCAGACACAGTACTCCAGATGCAGCCTCACCAGCAAACTGTAATCTGTAATATCAGCAAACTTTCTGAGGGTGCAATCTGTTCCTTCATCCAGGTGACAGATGCACGTTAAACAAGACCCCAGGGAGCACTGCTAGCTACAGGCCTCTAATTAGACTCTATGTCACTGATCACAATCCTCTGAGCTAGGCCAGTCAGCCAGTTTTCAGTCCACCTTACTGTCTGTTAATCTATCCCATAATTCCTAAGCTTATCTACAAGAATGCTATGGGAAATAGTGTTAAAAGGCTAGCTGAAGTCAAAGTAAACACCATACACTGCTCTCCTCTCATCTACATAGCTTGCTATGACATCACAGAAGGCTATCAGATTGGCAAACCCTGATTCCACCTTTTTGAAACTATGTTGCCTACTCCTGTTAACCTTCTTGTCTTCTGCTTCCTTGGAAATGATACCTAGAATAAGTCATTCTGTCCCCTGCCCAGATATGGAGGTGAAGCTGACTAGCCTGTAGTTTCCTGGCTCCTCCACCTTGCTTTTTTGAAGACCAGAGTGACACTGGCTTTCCTCCGGTCTTCAGGCACTTCTCCCATTCTCCATGATTTTTCATAGATTTTCAACAATCACTTCTGCCAGCAACCGCAGTGCTCATAGGTGAATCCATCAGGGCCCTTGAACTCATGTCAGGCTTGCCTAGATGAGCTCTAAACAGATCCTTCTTGACCAAGAGAAAGTCTTCCTTTCACCAGACTCTTTTATCTCCAGGGTCTGGCCTTCCTGAAGGCCAATCTTAGCACTAAAGGCTGAAGTTCACAGAGAAGGCATTCAGTATCTTCACCTCGTCAGTGTATCCTGTTTGTTACCAGGGCACCTATCTCATTCAGCAGCAGACTCAGGTTTTCCCTAGTCTTTCTTTTGCTAATATTATAATAAAGAAAAAAAATATGTAATAAAGAAACTTTTCTTGATTAGTGGTAACCAACATGGCTTCACCAACAGCAAGTCACACCTAACAAACTTGGTGGCCTTTTATGATGGAGCTGCAGGGTCAGTGGATAAAGGAAGAGCAACTGGTGTTATCTATCTGGACTTGTGCAAAGCGTTTGATACAGTCCCACACAACATCCTTGTCTCCATACTGGAGAAAAATGGATTTGATAGGTGGACCACTCACTGGATAAGGAATTGGCTGGATGGCTGCTCTCAGAGTTGTGGTCAGTGTCCAAATGGAGACCAGTGATAAGTGGCGTTCCTCAGGGATCAGTGCTGAGACCGGTGCTATTTAACATCTTTGTAGGTGACATGGACAGTGGGATTGAGTGTAGTCTCAGCAAGTTCGCAGACAACACCAAGCTGAGTTGTGCAGTCAACACCCTAGAGAGAAGGAGCGCTATTCAGAGAAACTTGGATAGGCTTGAGAGATGGGCCCATGCCAACCTCATGAAGTTCAACACGGCCAAGTTCAAGGTCCTGCACCAGAATCAGGGCAACTCCAAGCACAGATACAGGATGGATGAGAGCAACACCAAGAAGGATTGGGAGTATAAGCTTATGAAAGACTCAACATGAGCTGGCAATGTACACTTGCAGCCCAGAAGGCCAACCATATCCTGAGTTGCATCAAGAGAAACATAACTATCCAGTCAAGGGAGGTGATTCCTCTTGTCTACTATGCTCTCAGTTCTGGGGCCTCCTGCATAAGAATAATATCAAGCGATTGGAAGGAATCCAGAGGAGGGCCATGAAGATGGTCAGAGAACTGGAACACCTCCCCTACAGGGACAGGTTGGGAGAGTTGGGACACTCCAGGCTGGAAAAGAGAAGGCTCTGGGGAGACTTTACAGCAGCCTTTTAGTACCTGAAGGGGACCTAGGGGGCCTACAGGAAAGATGGGGAGGGACTTTTTATAAGGGCATGTAGCAACAGGACAAGGGGAAATGGCTTTAAACTGGAAGAGGGTAGGTTTAGACTAGATATTAGGAAGTAATTCTTCACTGTGAGGGTGGTGAGACACTGGAACAGGTTGCCCAGAGAGGCTGTGGATGCCCCCTCCCTGGAGGCATTTATGACCAGACTGGATAGGGCTTTGAGCAATATGGTCTAGTGGGAGGTGTCCCTGCCTATAGCAGGGGAGTTGGAACTAGATGACCTTAAAGGACCCTTCAATGCAAACCATTTTATGATTCTATGATTGTTATCCTTGACCTCCCTCAACAGATTTAATTTCACATGCACGTCCTGATAATGTCCCTATACTCATCCCAAGGGGTCAGACCCTTCTTCCACATTCTGTAAACTTCTTTTTTCCATTTGCATTCCTCCATGAGCTCCTTGCTCACCCATGCAGGTCTCCTACTACCTGTGTCTGATTTCTTATTCTTAGAGATGCACATATCTTGAGCTTGGAGGAGATGGTGCTTGAATGTTAACTCACTCTCTTGGGCCTCCTTGCCTTCCAGAGACCAAAATAAAGTATCTTTGAAGTGGTCAAAGTTGACTCTTCCGAAGTCCATAGCTGCAATCCGACTTACTGCTTTGTTTCTTCCATGCAAGATCTTGAAATCCACTATCTCATGGTTACTGCCATCAGGGTTCCCCCTAGTCTTCACATTCCCAACCACTTCTTCCTTGTTTGTAAGAACGAGGCCAGCAGTACACATCTACTCTTTGGCTCCTCCACCATATACATCAGAAAGTTAACATCAGTGCTCTGTAGGATCTCCTTGTCTGTGTATGCCTGGCAGCATTGCTTCCCTATCAAATATCAGGATGATTGAAGTCTTTCCATAAGAAGCAGTGCCTGCAATTGTCAGACTACTTTCAGCTGTCTACTGAAGACCATGCCAACTTCTTCCTGATCAGGCTACCTGTAGTAATCATCCACAAAGGTGTCACCCATATTAGCCTGCCCCTTAATTATTACTCATAAGCTCTCCATTTGTTCATCATTCATCCTTAGGCGCAACTCAAAATATCCCAGCTTCTCTCTCACACGAAGTATAACTACATAGCCATCCATGACAGCATTTCAATCATGTGAGCTGTCTCACCATGTCTTTGTGTTCACAAAAAGATCACAGCCATGTGATCACACGAAGATCTCTAGTTCTTCCTGATTATTCCCTGCACTGCATACATTGGTATACAAGAATTTCAGAGGAGAAAAGGAAGCAGAGGATGCAGTTTACCCTGGAGGGATGAAAGAGGATGCCTCATAGCCATACAAACTCTGGAGGCCTTCTGGCTCATGTCATGGGAAACAGCTAAGGAATACTTGTCACTGTTCTGTTGGCCTGTCTCATTCCCGAGTTGGTTGTAATGGTGTGAGCATAGTCATTTCGGACCCCACTCCCCAAGTGTTTAAAGACTGTTTCAGTAGGTTGATGAGTCTTCTGCCAAAGATAGCTCTGCTTCTACTGGAGGAATACTCGGTGTATTTGTATGATTTATATTATATCTTACACAGAAGTAGCATATACATTCATCCAAATATAAAATATAATACAGGTCTGAAAACATTTTTTTTACATAGTTACATTTGCAATGTTTTTACACACATTTTTAACACTCCCAAGTAGTTATCTAAAATTAGATGCAGCTTGTCCAGCTTTTGAACATCTTCATCAACAACCTGGTTAGCAGGAGAGAATGCAATCTCAAAATTTTTTGGATGATATCATGTAGAAGGAATGGTCAAAGCCTTACAGGAAGGTGTTCTGCTTATGAAGGAGTGAAATTGTTTTTGACGGGTTCTTGGTGCTATCAGGCACAGTATTCACAGGAAGGCCAATAGTCATTTACAGAAAGAAAAATGGAGCTCACTCAACCGGGGAAGGAGATCTCTGGCTATATAGCATTCCATTGGAGGAAGCAGCTGAGGCCCCAGACACACTCTCCCTGCAGTGGCTAGCCTTTTTACAAGAACAGGGTAGCTCCACCCTGGGTCCACCCCTTCTGGTCACGTGGGGAGTGAAGCCACAAACAATTTACCTGTGCTCCTTAGTCCATCTGCACTCCTTCACCAGGTGCTCAGTCACCAGTTCAAGCTATTACCTAACAGTTCCCCTAGAGGATGTCTGCTTATTAGGAGGACTTCAGTAAGATGCAAGAATGGGCTGACAGAAACCTCAAGAAATGAAGACAGATAAAACTCCTGTACCTGGAATAGAATAATGAATGCAGCTAGGTGGTCAAATTGCTAGGCTGATTCTTTGCAGAAAAGGATCTGGTGGTTCTAATGGGCCATTATTTAAACATGAGTCTGCAGCTTGATCTTACAACGTGAAGGCTAAGTGAATCCTGTACTGAATTAGCAAAAGCATAGCTTTCAGCTCAAGAAAAACTATTGCTCACCTCTAATTATCACTGAGGATGCCATATTCAGCATACTGTGTCTAATCTTAGGTCCCCTGCTGAAACAAAAGAGTCAGTCAACAGAGGAATGCTAGGATGGTTAGAGAGCTGGAAGAGTATACTTAATGAGAAATGAGGAAACTAATTGCTGCCTGTTTTGAGGCTTTAGTAGCCAAAGCAGGAAGACCTATATTTTGTGTTATATGTTGCATTCTTATATATATTTTTTTAGGAGGTTTTGCAGTTTCTACAGGTGCATGGTATCATGAAAGTATTTCTCAACAAAATCAACACTATATATATGTGTATATATATATATGTGTGTGTATATATAAATATATATATAAAGGGATAATCTGAGATGCAGATATTGTTCAATCATTCAAACACGGGGTATATCCTAGTACAACAGAAAAGGAAAGGAAAGGAAAGGAAAGGAAAGGAAAGGAAAGGAAAGGAAAGGAAAGGAAAGGAAAGGAA
>JACDJE010001075.1:126992-168552 GCA_016647715.1 Pavo muticus | reverse complement strand
AAAGAAAAGAAAAGAAAAGAAAAGAAAAGAAAAGAAAAGAAAAGAAAAGAAAAGAAAAGAAAAGAAAAGAAAAGAAAAGAAAAGAAAAGAAAAGATAATCAATGCTAACTACTGCTTTTCAAGTACTTCTTCTCCATAGGGTGAATGTCATTTGCAGGGCATTGTCCTTTCTCTCCAACAATGCCACAAACTGTATCCTGAGGAATGCAAAGGAGGCTCTCAACACTACTGAGGATGGCAGAATGTAACCAGACTGTTCATACCTCCCTAAGTGTGAAAAAGTTGATAAAGCTAAATCCAACACTGTCGAAAAGGTAAATGCAGATGCATATGGATATACTGTCCCATAACATAATTTACAAAGCACAAACACCACGTATTTAGCAATGAAATAATGGATTCATTATTCTGGATGAATGGTATTTGACAATGCTTAAGGCAGCTTTATATTATGTAAGGTAATACAATAATAGCATGAAGAATTTTCACACACTGTTATTAAAGATTATTTAATACGCTCCAGTTGAAACTCATTCCAATGAAAGCTCATTAGAGAAATCATGAGAAGATAAAACTCTGGAATGCGTATTTGTACATGATCTTAAAATCAGCACTTCTTCATCAGCTTAGTGATTGTTAGATAGTTTTATAGTTCCTTCCCCTCCTTTATCATCCCTTGCCTTTTCTTTCTAAAGAAGCTAAATTTGGCCTCTATGTCATAGTTCTCATCTGTTTATAGTATTGAAATAATCAGGTATATTAGGTCATTCCTAGTGATCTGTTGTCTTCACCACAACACAGTTTTGTTTTAGCAGCAAATAGTATATCTCTGCTCAGTGTAAAATATTTTCCTTGTGTTTGATCTAAGATATTCAGGCTTGCCAAGCCTCAGTTCATAAAATCACAGAATCATAGAATCATATAATGGCTTGGATTGGAAGGAACATAAAAGATCTAGTTCCAATGCCAAGAACTCTCATGAACAGGGTTGCCCTAGGTCAGGTTTCCCAAACTGGCCATGGGAAATCCAGACCATTGCTTGAATCAGACATGGAGATAGTGATAAGTTGGTAGCATAATGATTGATTAGTTTTTCCAGAAAACAAACTGGATAAAAATTCTATCTTCATAATAAAAAAAGAAAATAAAAGAGGAAGTAATGTCCTCAGGGTACAAGATCCAACATTGGAAGGACTAGTAAACACATCGCAGCATGGATAGCAGTCCAGGAACTGTACTAGAGGAAGACACTTAGTAGTGAGCAGTCAGAAAGACTATACATGGAGGCCACCTGTGGCTAGAGAAGAAAGGACATCCTCCTTGATGGGACAGAAGTCTAAAAACTATGACACTTATGCCTAGTAGCATTGTTTAAGTTTTATCTTTTACAGCTGACACACCAGCATCACAGGACTATAGAAATTGTATGACTGATATCTGGAGAGTCAGTACACCTAGAGTCTCTAAGCTCCAGCAGTCAGGGCATCTATGTCACTTGCATTTGAACAGTTCTACACCTAGTATTATCTAATGTTATCCTTGTTGTACTGTCCTAATAACTCAAGAACTTAACATGCAATAGTGTTTCCTCATTTATTTGCCTTGTGAAAGAAACACAATTATTAGAGAGGTGCCAAGAGACAAACAGGGAAACAAAAGACAGTGGGTAAGCTAGAGGTCCCTGAAGATTAAAGATTCCTGCTTTGGCAGAAACAGTCAAAAAGAATAAGGTGACTGGATGGGCAGAATTAATGTAAGTATTACAATTAACCTCCAGTTACTAGTGTTTAAATATTTTTTTCCTCACCCGATCTCTTCTCCTGTCCCTTTTCTGCTCATAGAGTGGGACTTATTAGTAGCACGTATTACAAGTGAACCAAAAGATTCCATTTTGTCTTTTTTCCATGTATTTGAAACAATAGCAGCAATGGAGATTCACAGAGGCCCTGTTCTAGTCAAATTCAGCTTTCATTACTTTCATGATTATCTTTGCCAAGCAAACAACAACCAGTTCCAAGTTTATAGCATGTTTCACTGCATTTATTAAGGAACTATTACAATTGCTTTCAATATGTCAGAGTTTAACTACACATGTGCAATATGGAGGTACATGGTATTTGAAAACTTTACCTTACATGAATTATAGGAAAATTCTAGATCTATTCATGAAATACCATTTTATTACCCACTTACAATGGAACTATGTCCTTGCCTATAAAACATTGCTAATTCTGCATCTACAAATTATCTTATCGTAAATACATTCTTTATTATTATAGTCTTCCCTCAGAGCAGATGTTTCCTAAATGGTTTTGTATTTTTTTTTCCCTTGTGCTACAAAAATTTTTTCAGTTTAAAGGAGAATTAGTCACTAGTGCCAATTTTATATTGACATAAAACTTCAGTATATTTGGCCTTAGTTTCTCCCATATGGAAGTGAAGTTGCCTTTCTTACAGCATATATTGTTTCATTCATCCATAATTTATGTGCAGATGGAAGATTCTTTTTTGACTTGCTCATTATGTATTAATAAATATCTAACGCCAGTATAGTTTTAGAGTTGTGCAACCCTTCAGGGTTAATTTCAGGGGCAAAAATCCTCTGTTCCCAAGCAGTTATGTTGGAGAGAGAACTGCTGTAGATCTTTTGTGTGGTTATAAAAGCAGATCGCATATGGATCATTTGCACAGTTATTGCTACTGTGATTCTTACTTACAACAAAGTTGCAGAAATGAGAGTAATATCTGTTCTTCTGTAATTCTATCAATGCAAAACAAAAGTGGGAAATAATGGGAAACACAAACATCTTTTTGATGACTGAGTCCCTAACACAGAGTCTGAAACTGAATATCTCTTAATGACAATCATAACGGAGATCTAAGCTTGGACTTACAAATAAAATGTTTCTAACCTTCAAGACTATGCATGTACTGCTATGGCTAATATTGTTTAAAAATATTTTCTGCAACTTATGAATGGACCAAACTATCCAGTACATTAGAGGGGATTCTGAAAGCCAAAGATAAATTTTATCCTATCCTTAACTTACTTGTTTTTGAGAAAATTAGTTGAAATTTTACAAAATACTTCTATTTCCAGTTATCCCAGCCTTCAGGTCCGAAATCCTTTGGAATCCTTAGTCTCAGTCAAAAACATCACAGTTCATATTCTCTTGTATTAAATGTAAATACATATTCAAAACAAAACACATGATCGCCACACTAAAGAATTTAGATTTAAATTGAAAAGAATATCAAAGAAGAGGATTCTAAAACTACATTATACTTTTTATCTGTTCATGTTGTATGACCTTGCTTGTCTAGCTGAAGGGCTCATAAAATCCAGAATCTTGTAGAGTCTATGGTTTCGTGTATGCTGCATAACTCCAGCTTGCTATAAATATGTATTTTGGTTTTGCTTTCTTTAGTCAACAGCTCAAAACTATTAATTAATTTCTCTTCATTTCTTCGTTTCTTTTCAGGAGTTTCTCTACATTTTATTTTATTTTATTTTTTGGAGAGGGGTGGGGAAGAGAAAGGAGCTAGTTCTTGTATCTCACTGGACAAATCTCTGAAAACCATGTAAACAAAAGTGCTGAAAAATGAATGCATGTTTTAAATGCATGGGAGAAAACTTCATGAACTTCTGTGCATGCTCCACAAATCATTTGCAAAATATAATATCTATTAAAAATATATAATTTAAAATTATTATGTCTTAGAGTTACAGGACAAGAGGGGAATTTAACAGACTGCCTGAAACTGAGCTGTAATCAAATGCACGACCTAACAGTTGTTCTCCTAATCTGTTCTTTATATGCTTTAGAGTGGAGGATTCTGTAATCTAGCCTTCCTAGGTAAACTGTTCCAACAATTTACCACGACTGGATTTTTTTTTTCTTTTGCTTTGTTTTGATTTATTTATTTGTTTTTCTTTGTACTTAAAGTGCCTTGTAATGTAAATAAAGTCCATTCTTCTTATCCTTGTCATAGCAAATCTGATGTATATTTACATTATAACATTCAGCATACTGAGACAGCTAAGAGGCAGTGTACTGAGAAACACATGTCCTTTTTTGGACTAAACAAACCCAATTCCTTTAGTTTTTCCTTGTACATCATATTTTCAAAATCTCTCTTATTTTCTTTCCAAAGCCTCGATGTTCTCAAATTTATTATAAAAGGTATTTCTATCTAGAGAGATNTTTCCAAAAAAAAAAAAAAAAGAAAAAGAAAAACCAAGAAATAATCACTGCCAGGCATGTCATATGACTTTGTTGCTAATATATCCCAGAATCACATTTGTCTGGTTTTAAAAATCAGCATTAAATACTGAAATTTATCAGCTTGTTTTCGTTTGTTTGCTTGCTGCCACTATCCCTCTTTTTTTTTTCTGCATTCTGTGCACACTTTTTTCTTCTGCTTCACATTTTTCTTTACTGAATTTCATCTTGTTGAGTTTTTTCTTTTTTTTTTTTTTCTGATTTACAAAGATCATAGTGAACTTTAAGCTTATTCTCTGAGTTTGGCATCACATTCAGGTTTTATAAACATACCCTGCACTCTATGAAGAAAATAATTAATGAAAATAATGATTTTCATTATCTGTTGAATACATGTTTTATTCCCACCTGAAGCTTTACTTTTTGACATGATCATTTCCACAGCAACCAGTTTTGATGTCACAAACAAATTTATGGCCTCATGTAGAGACAGCTGGAATAAATGAGCTCTTAGGAGCCCAATTTCATGCATATGTACATAGTTAAGCAGTGAAGTGTCAGAGATAAATATAGCATTTATACAATATATTAACAGCAGCCAATAATTTTTACTCATACAGAATTACTATTTGAGAAACTGCAGCATAATGAGCCCATACAGTTAGAGAGTTCATTTCAGAATGACATTTTTAAAATGAAACTTCTTTACTCACAGTAATTAGGAGTTGTAAAGGCTTACCATATGGGGTCAAGAGCAAAAAATATTAACACCAGTACGAAAGTACTGCCATCCATTTTATACACCACTGACATTTCACTGAAATTTCATCTGAAGGTGTGGAAGACACATGCTAATCTCTTGGCACAATTTTTACTTCTAGAAAGAAGGAAGCAGTAGGGTATCCAGCCAGTTGAATAAAACTCTTCTGAGCATAGATGGGAGGAGTTTTCCTTACATGGCTCCAGTAAAATTAATATGCTGTACAGAGCCAAATCAATTAACACAGATAATAAATATTCCGGTGAAACCTTGTTCTACAGAAAGAAAAAAAAAAAAAGGTAGATTTAAAAGAATTTTAAAATTGTACATGTAAACTAGAAATAGCTCCTACAATAAGATTGACATACTTGAGCAATTGTCTGGCCATTCTATTCACATCTTCAGTGTACCACCTGCTGAGGAAAGTAGGCTTCCTAAGAAATTGATCAGAAATCAACATCACAACATCAAAAAAGAAAGATAATAAACAATGGAAGAGAGAAAGAAAGAAAGAAAAAGATTGAAAGAAGAAGGGAAGAGAAGGGAAGAGAAGGGAAGAGAAGGGAAGAGAAGGGAAGAGAAGGGAAGAGAAGGGAAGAGAAGGGAAGAGAAGGGAAGAGAAGGGAAGAGAAGTTTTTTTGTATTTCCTTGTTTAGTCAAAGCTCTTTAAATGAGTTTGAATTCAACACAGCTGCTCTGTACATGCCCTTAATAGGATATCAAATCATAAGGATTACACTTCTCTGAGTTTTATTCCCTTCACTCATCTCAGATGCAGTTGCTCTTACTAAACACTGTTACTCATCTGTAGCACCCTATTATCTAATTCTCTCAGTGGTCTTGAACAGGAAAGAAATATTAAAAAGGAGGATAATTTTATGGACATATTAAATGCTCGGTTAAATATTGCTTCATTTTGCTGATGGCCACTTCTGTATCTGTTCTTCTCTATACAGACTGATGTCTGGACCATCCCACTTGTACCTACACAGTACTGTTACTACAAGGAGCAAAAAGTAGATGTTCCCTAAGAACTTCCCAGCACCATAAGGCTGCTCTGACCTGAACTCCTCCATTGAACAGATTATTGCTTAAAGATTAAAGGAGAAAGGATTCCTGATGATCTACAATTTCCCGTAACAGTATCTCTCTCATGACTACACTTCGTAATTTTGGTGCTATTATCCAACATAGCATATTTTACAGTATAATTGCTTTTATTAATGTGACCATTTATTAAAATTTTCAATGCAAGTGACAGATGATACACATGCTGAGAACTATTCTGACAAAGCTTTGTGGAGCTGACGTTTAGCAGTGTTTTTAATGTTCCTGCAGTTCTTCATTTAATATTTCTTCTGAGATTTCTTTTCGTTACCCATCTTTAAAGCTTTAAATAAATGGTCTGAGGGTCATCTATTACTGTGGATTCTCTTTCCTTGCTGAACAAAAACAATTCTTGACAAGTCTCTAAAGCAGCTTCTTTTTCCTTGTCTGTATATCCTTTCAGATCTACAGAATAAATACATTTTTGGGGATGAGCCAAAAAATGTATACATGACCTTTTATTATTGCACTCTGTATTTCCGGAAAAACTAAACAGAATACTGTGTTGTTTTGCTGTTGTTATTTGTTGTTATTTATCTATATTTTTTAATTATTATTATAAATAGCTTACTAATATGAAACAAGGAATATCTTATGAATCTTAAACTTTGTATAACTTTATAATAGCTTATAAACAAAATTCTTAGGCATGAAAGTGCACATACCTCTGATATGGCAGTTTGTTTTCCTGTAAGTCAGGAATGTTAGGAATATCTAAAAATGAAGTGACTGCAGTTATGAAACATAAAAATTCTGAAAGCTGATCAAGCATTCTTGGTAAATCTAGAAAATATAAATCCAGAAAAGAATTAGCATAAGTATTTCACTTACATACGTAAACCATTCAATTGAAATGAAAAAGATTGTTTACTGATGTCTCGACATAACCTGTTTTAATTTGTATATATTGCCAAAAATATTCTTTATTTTACTTTCATTTCATTAAAATATGCACATTGACATCTGTAGTATTTTAGTAGTAGAAATAGAATTTCATGAACAGTAGATATCAATAAATTTTAACTACATGTCCTACAAATATAACTATTTAATTAAACTACTGTACATGAAATTTTATATTTAAGATGTGATTAAATAAATTATGATTTGTAGTTCAAAAAAAATATGCAGTAAAACTGTTTAATTTATAAGACACACGAATCAGGCAAATAACATTTTAGATAATATTTTGTTCTATAGTATAATATGATATAATAAACTCCTAGGTGGGAGAAAGTTTACAGAATCCTGTTGATCAGGTACTGCAACGTCTGAAGGCATGGACTCATATATGTGAATGATTCAAATCATTTATTGCAGGTTCTAACATGCTTTTTATAGATTTCTAAGTTTCCTCTTGTAGCCATTCCACCCCAGTTCACCTGTCAACAGAACATTCCATACAGACATTCCTTAACCATGCATGCAGGTGCTTATCCAATCAGAGTCGCAAGTCGTTCCTACCTGCACACATTTCCCCCAATCAGTATCATTATCATGCAGCGATCACATAGCTCACTTGACTTTTGTTTTGGTTTCCTAGATGCATCCTTTGTTCTCAGCATTCCTCTCTGAATATTTTGTATTGTATTCCCACGAGGTACTATAGTTAAAGTTAAAATATCAGTCTATCTTATGCAAGTATCCCCATACCTCTAGATTAACCTATACATATTGGCTGTCTCAACACAATAGTAAGGTGCCTCTAGCTTGAGAAATTTTCTGCTGGCAAATCTTTCATAAAACATCTCATTCTTTACACATTTTTAAATCTCAAATCTAATTGGATTACATCATTTACAAAAGTTTCTGACCATATCAGTAGGAAAAATGTACTATGATGTTGTTTTTCAAGAAAGCATTCCAAAAAGAGTACATAAAAGATCAGATTCTCTCTGCATCTTAGCAAAAAAGGATATAATAATATATCTGTTGACATATAAAAAAATATTTTATTCTTTCCTGTTAAATATCCCATTTAACCTCCAATCTGTAGTTGTCACAAATTTCTAACCTTGTAATTAGTGCAACTTCTGCAGCTCTTGCAGGATCTACAACACTATTTGAGAGTCTTGAATACTCAAAAGTTAGAAAAATCTAACAAAATTAAACCTGTCAAAAACTATAATTGGCAGCAGAGGAATTGGAACTAGATGACCTTTAAGGTCTCTTTCAACCCAAGCCATTCTATGACTCTATGGTTGTTTCAGTATTTTTATTCACATTCACATAAAGCAGAATCTGGTTCTTAAGCAGTTACTTTAAACATTGTGAAAACTGCTCCTCTACTTATTCACTTCTTTTTTCAAAATTCTGTGAATTGAATACATCCCTTATATATTCATTCATTCCATTTTTCATTAATTTCTAATTATCTGAGTACTGTAGTTGCTAAAAGCTATTCAGATGACTGAGGTTATTGTAATTTTCACTCATTTAGACCTATAAGCAAGTCCTTCTACAGTTTTTTGGTAACATTTGTATTGGCTTTAGTGAGATGAGTCACCAGCCAGAAAGTGGAAAGAGGATTTTTAACATTTTTGCCATTCATTCTCCTGAGGAAGTCTAGCCTATGCATCTATTTAGGCTACACGAGAACTGTCACATCATCTCTGCATAGATGGTGGGAGTGGGGAACTTCTACTTCAGACAGCTATTGTGTTGTTTCAGCATCTCTCTGTACCGTGGAGATTATTAAAATGGTTTAAAGGAAAGCACTGAAATAATATTCCCAACTATCTTCCTGAGAACAACAACATCCATCTAATGGTCTGGAATGGAAGACATTAACACACACAAAAAATGGATTTTTATCTCATTATAACTTCTTGCTATCAATAAACAGTGGAGATAAAAAATAATGTAAACTGATTTAGCATTATAGTATCATACAAAAATATGTCTTTACTTAAAAGCTCAGAACATCTGAAAACTTACCTTCAAAATATTTTACTTTTTCCCACTCATTTTTACACTGTAGATATCTTCTCTTTATTCTCTCAGAAAGAGACCACAATGGAAATCTAGTGATTCTTACAGTCAGGTATTCATGGTGGATAATTTCTTCCAATTCCATAAAACTACTGAATCACAAAAGCTGGGTAGAGNATTGTAAATTGAGTGAACATTAATCTCAACATTGACTGAGGATTAAGTAGATGGTGAGAAAACGGATACGCCCTTGTACCCAAATGTCCTTATAACTGCTAATTTACTACATAATGCTAATTAAATGAGGCTGGCTTCATAATGGAAATATATGGTGCCTGAGTAGGAAAGCTGTTAACATAATTATGTCTGTTACACAGGGGGTGTAGCAGATTGCAATTATTAGAAGACTGTGAGTTTAAGGCTACCTTGTGTACTCTAATATTAGGAGTGGTATTTACACTCCTTCAGTTTCCAAATAACATTCAAACATGACATTAAAACTTCTTTTTCTCTCCTTATGGTTTCAAATATATGCTTTAAAAAATTAACTTTCCTCCCCTAAGTATTCAGTTCCCAAATGTATCTCATTTTTAATAGTTAAGATAAATGTATATATATACATGGGCATTTTGACAAAATATTACCACAGCCTTCCTTTGATTAATTAGACATGTAAAAGCCCTATCTAATGCCATGCTCATAAATCTGGCCTGCAAGAACACAAAAGCCTAGCTCTATACTGTACTACCCACTGCTTTGTCATTCACCCCCTTACTTCCTTCGCTGCGGTTGATTGGAGTATCTGTGCAGTTCTCTTAAAATCAAAGGTTTTCCACAACAAGCCTGCATTACATAACCTTTCAGGAGCGTTATACTTCACAAGTCCCACTTTTCACAAACTATAAATATATTCCACATTCTATAAGTGGTCTCTCAAAAAGGCATTTTAAAATAGCAACATATGATGTAAAAAGCAGGCATATCATTGTTCCAGATTCAATTCGTTGCTTAAAGAAAAAATAATTAAGGGATAATGTTAACTGTAGAGGAGCATTCAGGCTTTAAAAAGCTTTTGTGGATTATTTAAAAAAGTGAAGAGATGCCAAGGCATTTAATAACCACAAAAGCTGTTTATTCTGAATGTTTTCCAGTACCATGAACACTATGTCTATTAGACAAAGAAGAAAAGCCTCAAAGTCAATAAACAGAAACATAAAAATGGCTATCATTGTGTTTCTCAATTTGTGAGCACTTAAATTTCTCACCTGTATGCTGCTACATGTGCATTTAGAGTTGTAATAACCTCTATGCTCCCCTTGGGGAATTTCCCTTCCGTGCATTTGAGATCCTCAATTTTAATCTTTTACTTATATCCATAGCCAGCTATAGCCATAGCTTTTAACCACCTATCCTTCCACATCCAGAAGTGGAGATCCAAGGAAGACACAGAATAATGTACAAACAGAGGAGATACGAATGAAAATTAACTAGCTTCACATCAGTGTTGACAGTTTCTTTCCTCTTAAAGCATAAACACAGTACCTGCGTGCCTAATGAAATCTTCAGCACAATGTAAAGATTCTCCTCCTTTCTTCCAATTTTCTTCCCATTAGTTCATGACTTTTTCTTCTTCTGCATGAAGATTCTCCTCTTTTCCCTTCTAACAAGTTATTTACACTCCTTTCTACTCTTTCTACTCTTATCCACCCTCCTTAGCCTCTATTATTTTCTGAAAGCCTTTACCACTCTTTTTCTTGCTCAGATCATTGCTTCAGTATCCTGAACTCCCACATATATCTTACACACTGAAAGCATTTTGCCAGAGGTCACCTCCACATGTTGCTTGCCTCCCTCCTTGCACACCGTTTATATATTTTATCTTTTCCAAGCTCTCAGAATAATAAGGGATAAAATGTAAAAAGAGAAGAATGGAAGTATCAGCAGCCTAGAAAAAAATGGGAAGGAACTAGTAACCTGAGACTTCCCTGATCTTGAAGAAGATCATTGGTTGATGAAGAAAAACTTAACAAGAGTAGTTCTAAGTTGCTGTTTCTTTCAAAGTGTATAAAGACAGCCTGGTATTACTTAGGAGATCTAGCTGACTGTACTATAAAATCATAGGGGGAAAGTGTTAAAATTTTATGATAGTTAACATCGTCTTCTCAATGAAATACTATGTGCAACTTTGTGTAAATGAAGTATCATATTCACTTTGCATAAGTGCCTAATTTATTTAAGTATACTACACTGACGGTGTCTCATTCAAATTAAGTAAGAGAGAGCATTTATCCTCAGATTGATCATGCTTAGCTCAATGCCTAAGCTTTAAGTAAAGCTCACCAATGCATCTGAATTTCAATTCTTAAGCCACTTTTGGACTACATTTATAATTAAGCTGCAGTGAAGTAATAAAGAAGATTAATGAGAAATCTTTCTCTATTAGAAAAATCAAGTGTATTTCACTGATTGACTATGCGCTGGAGATGTCTGAAGCATGAAGGTTGCTAAAACAATTCTACAGAAAGAAACTCTTCAAATGTGAGTTGCTGAGAAAGGTGTAAACGTTTTTTAAAAAATTTAAAAGCAACTGTACGATGGGTTAATACCTGTCTTAATCATTAGTACTGAGTGACTTGTTTATGACAGATCATCTTGTTTGATGTGATCATGGACAACTGTGACTGTGAACAGTAAGATGGTGATACAAAAAAAAGCCAGAGAGCAAAGGAAGCTCAAATGATTTGTGTTTGAGAAATCCCATAAAAAGTTCTATTTTACTGTTGCTAGTGAAGAGGAAACTACAGTATCAATAAAGTACTGGAAAAAGCCAGGAGAGCTTTATTAAATTTGTAAGATTTTCCATACCACAGTTATCTTAAATGTGCCTGATTAATTCTGTTCCGCAAATTCTTACACTGTGTCATTCTTTGAGTACAAATAATCACTGCATCATTAGAACAAATGAATAGTAACTGTAGTAATTGTATCAAGACCTTCTGGTGATTGGACTGTGGCCATCTAATTGCCTGTCAGTGTTCAGGGACCACATCTCCAACTGTGACTCATCTTTATGGCTTAGGGAAAGTGTTGTGCAAGCTTCTTCACCTGTGAAACTGTTCAATTTCATATAGAATAATTCAGAACAATATTTAGGTGGCTATAATTTCTGGAGGTGCAGAAATACAGAAGCTACTTTGTAGCATGTGGCAAGTAGCTAAAGACTTCCCTTACATTCATATAATCCTTTCCAGTACAAACATGGTCAAGCACCAAAATCCACACCAAGCAGGATTTACCATACTTGAACACTTCATTGAGTATTTTGGAGCCAAAAATACTTTCTACAGTTTTGTTCAGCGTTGAGCCACTTAAACTAAATAAGGAGAGAGAATGCAAAGTTAAACCCCTACAGTTACAGAAAAACTTAGGAAATTCTTAAAAATTCTTAGTTTTTACTTTTTCTTAGAAGTCTGATGTTTCAATTAGTTGTTTTGTCTTGTTTTCTGTGTTCTTCCTTTCTTCAGTGTATATAGTGGATTTATAAATAGGTATGCAATCTTTTTAATGTGTAACCTATATATTTTAACAGCAGATACTAGAACATTTAAAGTCTTCAGATTTTACAGCGTCAGAAGTATTCATAGACTGAACGAAACAATCCTATGCTACAAAGACAGACAGCAAGAATTTTCTCAATCAAGTCTCTAGAAATAGCTTCTCTTACTGATACAGAAAAGTACCTCAGAAGTCCTGGAGATTAACAAGTTTATTGAAAAGGAAAAATAATGTCCTGATAACTGAGTGCAGAAGTAACTCAGCAGGATCTCTAGTCAAACAAGAAAAACCTCTCCCGCTAGAGAGGCAAATAGAATGTCAGACCAACAAGAAAAATCATGGGGCATCAAGAAAATCATCAGTTCACAAAATATTCTTATATTCACATAATCAAGCCAGCTAATTCATCTTAATACAAATTAATTTTGTATTAAGACAGATTTTTTAGTCTGTAGATTAAAAAAATAGCATCCTTCTAAAGGCATATTAACAGGATCATATACCTCTCTTGCAAGAATGACTATGTTAGTAAAATTGATGAGAAGCCTGATTTTTTTCTCCCTTCTCACAGGACACAGATAGAATACTTACTGTTTTCCTAACGTTCTGCAGATATCTCTTTTCTCTCCCTTCCTTCTCAAGAATCCTGACACAACTGGGCAATGCAGCCGTCTACACAATCTTCTCCTGCAGTGGGTGCCACAAGGAGAAATCATCAGTATCTTCAGTCTGAAAGAATCTGGAGTGTCCTGAGGGAATCACATTACTGAGTTCCCCTGCAGAAAGCTTTGGTAAACAGACAATAGAAGATTTTAACAAGATATTTGGCTTCCTTTCAAAAGACACAGTGTCAAGTCACTGGAACTTTGCTCAATGCAAAACCCAGAGTTCTGAAGAGGTGGCTCTTCTGAGCTACAATTATCATTTGTTAGTTCCCTGCCTGACTGGCTTCCCAAGTGAAGGCATGATCCAAGTTACATTTCAGGTGTTTTATAGCAATTAAAAGGGTCCCCCAACATCATCTCCATGCCCTAAGGGGATCTGACCTTTCAAAACCGCTCAGCTCCTCTCAGATGATTTCCTCTGTTCAACTGTGGCAAAAACACTACATAGGGGACAAAAAGTTACTAGTCTAGCCTTAACAGTCAAGAAAAGTGCTGCCTAAGATGGCTAAGTTTCTTATTAAACTGCAGTTTTGATGCAACTCTCTTTCAAGCCATCCTTATATCTGGTAGTGAATGTCTACCAAAATCACCTGTAAATTCATGCCTAGGATTACTTTTTCTCCTTATGAATATATATTAAAAATTATTGCAGCATTTATTCAAGTGATATTTAGAGTTTCTTAAAAATGTTGGAAACTTTGATTTTTCTGCCTGTGTGGTGATTTTCAGAAGTGTCTTGCTCAGAAAAGGGCAATAAATTGTGACGACCAAGAAAAGTTAATCAATAAGAAGTTAGCAATAGATTGCTTCATTTCATTTGGAGCCTTCAAAGAGAAAGTGGTTCTGGTTTTTAGTGTTCCAGCTGGTCACCCAAGCTTACCCATGTCTCCTCCGTGCTTTCTTATTTACAGTTAGACCATCCTAGTAGTGTCAGGCAAGGAATGTTTCCCAGAAATTCCCAGAGCAAGAAATTCTTTCATGGACAGATTGCCAAGGACTATCACTGACTTCCACCCTGCTAGACCAGTACAAACCTTTACTGTTTACTGAGTTGAGAGAAATAAAACAAAAATGTCTCCTATTCTCCAATCTATTGCTGAAGATAATAGATTCTGCCTCTGACACAGGCACAGAACAGATAATTAACAACACCAACTCACCTAAGAAGCAAATAGAGTCACTGTATAGAGTCGATTTCTTGTTCTCACTTTGGCATTAGTAAAATAATAAAGTGAATAATATATATGTAAGTAAATTTCAGATCTTTTTTTCCTAAATAAGATCGTATATATTATGTATGTGTATAACACATAGAAAGACAGATCTGTGCAAAGAAGTTTTTAAAATCTCCTCCTCTAAATTGCTTGAATGCTTTCTTTTAAGAGGAGAGGAAAAAAGTCCTTTACAAACAAATAATTTAAGTGGGGGAAAAAAAAAGAAGAAGAAATGAAATACATCCCCAGCATCAGACGATTTTTTGGTTTCTAATGATAACACTAAACTTCATGGGAAGTATATCTATTTCTGTTATAAAAATAATTTTTAAAAATCTTCTCTTGAGAACGAATAATATACCTGAAAACCAAATACACTAAGGGGCCAAATTGTCAATGTCTTAAAATTCCATCCTAGGACTGTGTACACATTGTATTTAGCATTCTGAGAACCACTGTTTGAATAAGAAGATTGGATATTCAAGCATGACGTTATCAATATTTGTACAAAAATGCCCATCTACATATGCAAATTTAGATTTAGGGTTTTTTGTGTAGTGGAGATGTTCACCTGAACCCAAATAGCTTTTTTATAATATATCTAAGCTTTTTTAAAATTTTAGCCTTCACAACAGAGCCACAAGGAAACAAAAGTCTGCCTCACTTTCTCAGAGCCTCCATACTTTGGCACCCTTCTCCCACGGGAGCAAATGTACCATGCCCCAGCTGGATCAAAAAGACATTCCTCCCTCTCCTTTGAGACAACAACATGGGACCAGATACACAGCAGGAAAGAGGTGTATTCCTATTCCTATTCTTATTTATGATTAATTTAAAAGCCAGAAAGAATTTCAGTATCTGTTCATGGGAGAACATAGATACGGCATATGGTACAAGGCACATGATATGCATGCAGTTTAAGCCTTCAAACTAACTGGCATGCATTGTTAAGTATGAGGCTAAGGGCTGAGAATCCTTTTTTGACTTTTTAACAACCAATTAATCTGATGAAAAATATTCAGCTGATCTTATTACCATAGCCAGCATCACAGCAAATGTTTTCTGGAGGCTGATATTGCAGTGCTTTTAAAAGCCACCATGTATGCAATGAATGTTTATTTGTGTTAGAGAATGTTTGAACTGTCTAAATACTGAAAAACAAAGAATTTTTCATAAATAAGCATTTTAATGTAACCTATATATTTCTTATCTATTGAAAAGGTAGAGGTAGTAACAGACTTTAAATGAACGAAGTAGAACACGGAAGTAGTAGCACTGTGAATATAAGTGCTATTAAAATAATATTTGATTTTTCTTTCAGTCTCATTGGCAGATGTTTTAACTTTGAATAGTAAAAATAAATGAATAAATCAAAATATGAAAATAAAAGAAGAAAATAAAGAAACAAAATTGCAGAAAGATCTTTGCAGTTGTAAAAGTTGATGGGAACATTTACCTTTTCATCATATGTAAAGTCAGAAAATTAGCTAAATATGCTGTGACTAATACAGCTGATCTATACAGCTGTCATATCAAGGTATTTTCCTTTTTTGCAACAATTTATTTCAGAGGTTATGACCTCAGCTAAATTCTTTGCTGCAAGTTTTGGTGAATTATTTTAGGTTCAATCTATGGGAACTAATATTGCAAGAAAAAAAGTATATATTCTATGTTATAAATTATATTTATTTTACAGTGTAGGAACTTCTGGTCAACGTCTCAGTTTTTATTTCAATGCATATAACATTTTTATTTCATCAGCAGATACAGAAATTTTTCTGCTTGACAACATATATTGTCTCAATCATACCACACTTTAAAGCTCTTTATGCTCCTTTGCAGAGACAGTGCTAGTCAGGCTGTAACTGAATTGCTAGCAGACAGCTACAAACTCAATAAAGAATCCTCACTGGGCATTGCCTAAAAAGTTCTGCTTCTCCAAAGAGCTCCTTCCATAATATTTTTCTCAGTTCTTGTCTGATTAAGTTGGTAGATAAGGAAGGTTTATTTCAGGTAGATTTTGATTTCAGTTGAAGTTTTTGTGAATACAACAAACTGGACCATTACTAACTTTTACTTACTTTCATATTTTGTTTAATTTTAATCAGAAAACCTGTGTATGCACATATGTATATGTATGCATACGTTGCTTTTTTTAAAATTTCTTCAGTATTGTAGCATATGTACTATATTTTGTTACAGTTGCTATAGGAACTGCCTATTACTGAATAGCAGACAACATCTGGTAAACAGAATATAAAAGAACACAAACTCGTATTTTCCTTAGCTAGACTTGGGACATATTTTGTACTTTTTCAAAGTATCTTTTGTGAAAAACAAATCTAGACAAACTATTTCCTACATGGAAGGTTTTAATGCTTATTCCTCTGTGCTCTTTTTTACAAACTCCTTTGCTATCAACTATATAGAACTGTCCAGTAAAATAGAAGATAATGAACCAAATAAAAACACATTATTTGGATGGATACAATGGATAGATTTTTACAAATCCAGCCCCGCAGGCATGGCATAATATTGAAATAACTTTCCCTCTTACTTGTTCCCTCACCTGTCTACTACATTAATCTATCTCATTTTCATCTTTCCCTCAGCTCATTTTAAAGAAAATCTAAATTTCTGAAAGAAAATATGGTTGGTTACACACATTTAATTTACAAAACTGGCTGGACTATATTGCAGATATTGTAAGAGCTTTCTTATCCATGAAGTTTCCTACTTAGGGCAAAAGCATCCTAAATAACCATCTCAAAAAACTTGTCATGTACATTCATGCCATTTTGTAAACATAAATGTTTTTGACTAAGTAATGTATGATAAGAGATTTAAGTAAACATCACCTGTAATAATAGCAATGTGTCATTTTCCACTCATAATTGCTAGTCAATTTCCTACATTACTTAGATTAATTCTGTTTAAAAACTGAGAAGCTGTTAAAAATACAACTTAGATCATTTACCAAACTACAATCTGTAAAATGGAGTACTGCTAGTTCTGTATTTAACACCATGAAAGCAAAACAGCAAAACATCTGACTTAAAGTCGTCTTACACTCTTCTATCTCTGTTCTCCCTTGGACTTCTCTTTAACATCTCTTTAATATCTTCATCAATTACATTGACAGTCAGATGGACTACACCCTCAGCAAGTCTGCAGATGACACCAAGCTGTGTGGTGCAATTCACATGCACAAGGGATGGGATGCCAGAGGATACTAGACAGGCTTGAGCAGTGGGCCCAGGTGAATCTCATGAGGATCAAAAAATCTAAGTACAAGTTCTTACACCCAGTTTGTAGCAGTCCTCATTATCTATACAAGCTGGGGTATTGTGTGAAGATGGAGCATAGCCCTACTGAGAAGGATGTGGGGTGTAATGGAGGGGGCTACACTGGACATGAGCTAGCAATATGCCCTCACAGCCCAGAATGCCAACCACATCCTGGGCTGCATCAAAACAAGTATGGTCAGCGGGGCGAGGGAGGTGATACTGTCTCTATACTCTGCTCCGGTGAGACCTCACCTAGAGTACTGCAGATGAGGACTCCAGATGTGGAGTCCTCAGTAAAGGAGAGATGTGGACCTATTAGAGCACATCCAGTGGAGAATCACAGAAATGTTCCATGGGATGGTACAGCCCTCCTATGAGGACAGGATGAGAGAGCTGAGGCTGTTCAACCTGGAGAAGAGAAGGCTCCAGGGATGCCTGGAGATAAAGGTAGTAAAGCATTGGAACAGGTTGGCCAGAGAAGTGGTGGATACCCCACCCTTGGAGACATTCAAGGTCAGGCTGGACAGGGCTCTGAGCAACCTGATGTAGCTGTGGATGTCCTTACTCATTGGAGGGAAGTTGGATTAGATGACTTCTAAAGGTCCCTTCCAACTCAAATGATTCTGTGATTCTACAACTCTATGATTCTGTTCTTTTACCTTTCCTCTCTGTTTTTTGGTTGTTGTCTCAGCTTTCTAGAGAAAATCATAAGATTGCTGTGCTTATTTTTTATGCTGACATGGGAAAAGCTGGCTCTGACCCAAAAGCTGCAAGGATGTTTCTATAGTGATCCACACAGACATGTTTACCATTTTGAAAGAGCTTAATCAATCTTCTATTAATAATCATAGAATCATGGAATGACCTGGGTTGAAAAGGACCGTAAAGTTTCAACCCCCCTACTATGTGCAGGGTTGCTGACCACTAGACCAGGCTGCCCAGAGCCACATCCAGCCCGGCCTTGAATGCCCCCAGGGATGGGGCATCCACAACATCCCTGGGCAACCTGTTCCAATGTGTGTTGTAGTAGGCAATAACGCGGTATTGGGTTGTGACATGATAGGACCTCTCCCCCGCTCTGTGAATAATGTATGGTGCATGCTTGAAGGACATAGATGACGTACATAAAAGATACGTAGAGTATATAGGCTGCCATCTCCTTGCAATAAATGCCATTTGCTACATCCTCCATATTGGTGTCTGTGTGGCTATGGCCCTAGCGTGTTCTGATCACTAGCCCATGACAGTGCGGCCTGGAAACACAGTGGTTGCCGACGGCAACAAATGTGTCACCACCCTACGTGTGAAAAACTTCCTCCTAATATCTAAGCTAAATCTCCCCTGTCTTAGTTTAAAGTCATTCCCCCTTGTCCTATCACTATCTTCCTGACTAAACAGTCATTACCCCTCCTGTTTATACGTGCCCTTCAAGTACTGGAAGGCCACAATGACGCCTTCCCAGAGCCTTCTCTTCTCCAAGCTAAACAAACCCAGTTCCCTCAACCTTTCTTCATAGGAGAGGTGCTCCAGCCCTCTGATCATCTCAGTGGGCCTCCTCTGGACCCGTTCCAAGAGCTCCATGTCTTTCTTGTGCTGGGGGCCCCAGGCCTGGATGCTGTACTCCAGATGGGGCCTCACAAGAGCTGAGTAGAGGGGGACAATCACCCTCTCCCTGCTGGCCACCCCTTTTTTAATGTGGCCCGGGACACAGTTGGCCTTCCAGGCTGCAAGCACACACTGCTGGCTCGTGTCCAGCTTCTCATCCACCAGGAAGCCATGGGTAGCCCTGCCCTTAATCATAGGAAAATCCCAAGTCTATGATAACTTGCCTGAAAATCTTAATAGGCTTCTACATACTCTGACAATGCATCAAAGAAAAAGCCAGCTTGAAACTAACTATACTTTTCCACATCTTTTCCTACACTTAATGGTGAGAGAGAAAATCTGAGAATGGGGTTCGCCCAGGACTGCAGGTGTTTTACTAATCTTCTGTACTTTGGCTTGTACTACTGAATGTATGACTACAATTCAGAGTTTGTTTTTTTTGTTGTTTTTTTTTTTGTTTTTTTTTGTGCCATTAAATGAATGTAGATTGAAATAAAACAAAACTAATCCCCAAAAACCTATGTTGCATTTAAGTGACTTAATGAATATCATGAGTCATGAGGTTTCAATGAATTATTAGTCTTTCATCCTTCTTTCTCCCCTATCTCCCAGTCTTTTTCTGATATCGCAAACAAAGCCATTATCTATCCTCTTCAACAAAGGAAGGAAGAAGTGACTTATCAGAAAATCTCTTTACATGATGTTTACTGTTATAAATCAGTAGGCTTTTCTTCTGTTTCCTTTGATTTAGATATAAAGCCCTCGCTTTGAAGAGATGTTAGCATTCGGCATTAGGCCTAAAATGTTCTTTTTTACCTATGGTTAGTGAAAAGCTTGTTTTTGTTTTTCACATCTCACATATTTTTCTGTTCCAAGTTACTACTTATCTTCCTAATTTTCTCTCTTCTATTGTGAAAATAACATTGTGAAAACAGGAGAATGTAACAGAGCATAAAATGAAGACTTTGAATGTAGTTACCTGTTGGAAGAGGTGCTTTTTCAATGGGAACAATAACCTCAAAGTCGTAGTCTTCTCAACAGAACTATCTTGTCATGGAATCCTAGTGTCTAGACATAAAATGAAAGAATCAGATGAGAAGAAGGAAGGAAAGAAGGAATGGATGAGGAATGCTGACAGTGATAAGCTGCTATTTTGCAACATTCACATACTCAAGCTATTGCATTTAAGTGTTATGGACACAAATTCCTCTGTGCACAACTTTTGAATACACAAAACAACAGCAGCCAGTCAGGAAGAAATTATGACTTAATATTGCAGAATTGTCTTTAAAATTCTGCCTTGCATCTATTGTGTCTATCAAGTTAGCCATATGAATACATTTGTTGGGAAATTTTTGAACGTTCCTAATTGTAAGATGTAAGCTTATTAATGATTTGGTCCCATTTTTTTGCAAAAAATCAGGCTGATTAAGTTGTCAAAGTACCTCTCAGATTCTCTGAATTGCAGATCTCTGTTCTCTACACAATTCAATTCATTTATCTCTGTAGCTCTGTACTCTTAATAAGAAGCTATGTAGCTACTTATTAAGTAGTACATTAGCATTTAACTCAACTAGATTCTGAAATCTGAGTTTGTCTCAGCATGCCTCCACATCCTCTTTTCTAATGTTATATTATTCTTAAATACTATTCTTTTTTTTTTGTTGTTGTTCATTACAAATTTATTTCAGAACCGCCATTATTATTTTGACTATTGTCAAATTTGGCTTTTTCTGACATCACATTTGTTTCAATATGCTGATAACTATCAAAAGTCTCCTCCATTAATATAGACTTAATGGATAAGAGACAAGCATAGACAGAAATGTCTAAAGTTCTTCTTTTATAACACAAAAGCACTGATTAAGCAGGTTGAATCTGAATGCACTGAAATGAAGACTACCATAATAACAGAATAATTTTCATCCCCAGGAGGCAAGAGAAGGAATGAATTAAGTGATAACCCAGATGGTTTTGCTACACAAATTGACCATTTTGCATTTTACAGCAGTTATTGACAACTCTGGTCATCACTGTATTTTTCTGTTGAAAGCACACACAGGCAGATCATCAATAATTCCATTTAGAAGAAAGGATAGCAAAATGGCTGCATTGTGGTGTCAACACATTGCTAAAATAGATTTTGACTAGCAAAGGAGTCATTTTTTACTCTGTCTTACAAACAGGTGTCTGGCTTATCACTGTAGAAGTAGATTCACTTTTTCAAATAAATCTTTGCTGACCACTAAGCAGTACAAACTTCTGCATATTAATATTCAAAGCAGTGATAAAGATGAAAATAGGACCAAGGTTATCTATCCTACTGATCAAAATGCCCAGTGTTTGAAGTGAGTTTGCACTCCTCCAGTTATTCAGCCGATATTGCAACCTAGGGAGCATATTTTTCAGCCCTCATTTTTGCAGTGCATTTTCAGTTGCATTTGTTTGCTGTCTATATGTTGCAATGTCTTGGATTACAATTAACAATAAAATTAGATAACTACAGATATATCAATACATTAATATATTGATATATTAGTAAGTTTATGTTAATAACATAGGAATTATGTATAAATGGACAAATATTACTATTAGAGACATTGGCTAGACTACAGTTAATCTTTGTAGAGACATATATGATGCTGTGTTTTAGATTTTTTAATGAAAATAGTGATAATAGCACACTGATGTTACAGTTGTTGCAGAACAGTGTTTGCACAGTCATGGACTTTTCTGCTTTCTGTTCTGCCTGCCACTGAGAAGCTACGAGTGCATAAGAAGCTGAGAGAGGACAGAACCAGAACAGCTGACCTAAACTGACCAAAGCATGTCCTATAACATATAGCATCATGCTGAGTAATAAAAGTGAAGAGTGAGGAAGGGAGAGATGTTCAGAGTGTTGGCTCTTGTTTACAAAGAAACTGTTTAACTGTCATACATGATAAGCCTTGCTTTCTGGGATTGGTTGAACATCTTCCTGCTAATGGGAAGTAGCGATTAAATTCCTTGTTTCGCCTTCCTTGAGCACATGCACTTGACTTTACGTAGCAAATTGTCTTTATCTCAACCTTTGAGCTCTAACACTTTTTTGATTCTCTCCCCTGTTCCACCTGGGGAGGGTAAGAGGCTGTGTGGTATTGTGTGCCTGCTTAAACCACAACAATTAGACCCACACCACATTTAGGTGTTAATTACAATTAATATATTATTATTATTATTATTATTATTATTATTATTATTTTGCTAAGGAGAAGTAAAAGTAAAGCAAGGATGAAAAAATTCACTACACAGTCTCAGAGTTTCTTCACCACCACCAGAGCTGTGTTAATTGGGGCACACAAGTAAATCACCCTCTCGCTTGTAGAGGTTGTTAGGCAGAGCACTGAGTCATCAGGAGCATGGCTCCAACCCCGAGTTACTAGTTAATCAAGTGCAAAATCACAGGGCTTGAAGGAAGGACACAGCCCAGCCATTCAGTCATTCAGTAACACTACAAAAGCTGCTCGGGGCTCTTATTCATTTTTTCTTCATTTTCTTTCTTTCTTCTTTCTTCCTTTTAAGGGCCAAAGTTTAAAATAAACCCCTGCACAGTTGGAAAGGAGATTGTTGGTAGTTCACATCATGTGCTAGGGAAGGAGGTGTGTGTTCCAAGAGAGTGAAATTGTCCAGCGATGTACACACGTATACAGCCATGTCTAGGGGAGGTTTCAGGGACAACCTGATCTAGCTGTGGATGTCCCTGATCATTGCAAGGGAGCTGAACTAGATGATCTCTAAAAGTCCCTTCCACCTAAAAGGAAACTATGATTCTACTATGATTCTAAGATGAGTTATCATATGAATAATTTTTACAGCCTCAAATTGCCTTTTTGTTGATGTTCTTCTAATGCTTTAGTAAATAAACTTTATGCCAGAGCATAGCTTCTATTCTCATACAGTGTTCAATGCCTTAACATGTTGACCACACTTTATATCATAGGATCACTACAAGACCTGTGTATTGCAAATGTTATTCAGTCAAATTTATATAACCAGTGAGTATGGACTGTTTTCCAGAATATGCATTTCTATTTCTCTTCCTCAGAAGCGCCCTAGCACAAAAATTCCACCATGTTTTTTTGTTTGTTTGTTTTTCTTTTTAAATTTCAGATTTTAGCCCACTAGAATCAATTCCAGAGATTATTTTCTTACTGTTTCAGCCCTATAGCAAGAACAGACACTTTCTGGGAATAGATGAGGTCTTGAAGCACAACCAGCAGGAGTTGAAAGATAGTCAGGCAAGCTAGAGAAATAGACACCCTCCTGGGAAATCATACAAAGGTTTAATCTTGGGACTACAGGAAGAAAAGTACAAACAAGTGCTGCCTGAGATGAATAACCAGGACTCTCTAGCTGAAACCAATGACAACTCATATCCTCTGTGGGTCATCACAGCATGTGGCATATAACAAACACCAAGCCACAGATTCAAACAAGCCAAAATGTCAGTATTTATGTTAATTATGCTAAACATGCATAGCGCAGAATAGCTGTAAGTGCTTCAGCTGATGATAGCAGTCTCATAAAAGGCCTTGCACATTCTAGCTTAGTATGTTAAGGCCAGATTTTTTACCTTCTCAGATCTTCACCACACTTCTTTATTGCCCATGTAATGCTGAGCTGTACTGATCTTGAGCACTGCAAACTGCATAGTAAGGGTGTGAAACGAAGTTCTATGTAGCTCTTCCACCTCTCAAAAAAAAAAAAAAAAGGCATTTCAGGATTTCAGGTTTGGTTAACAGGGCAGATATACATTCCTTAAACTGAAACACCCTTTGATGCAAAAGGTCAGACTCTGCAGAATGCATAGATATAAACACAGTTCTCATGTAGTAGATTCCTTACTGGTGTAAGAAGCTGTTTGGAAAAACATGACTATGCAGACTCATTGTATCTAACATAAACAGCACCTCAGAGAAATTTCCTGAACAAAAGACAAAAGAAGACCTTTCTTGATATTGTTTTGTGCACCATAGTGTCATATCGCTTTGCACTGACCGGAACTCATGTGAAAGGAGAGAAGGTGCTGAAATCCCTGCCTTCAATGCAACAGAATTTAGACGTACTTAAACTAGTGAAAATAGGCTTGTCATTAGGACAGCAAGGAAAGCCATGCACTGTGTAATCTGAATAGAATGTATATCACTGTTAGTAACAGCTCCACTGCTCCGACACTGTTCAAGCACTGACTACTTTAATTGTATTTCAGAAGAGTAAACAGCTGTATTCATCAGTTGGCTATATTTCCTTACTTTGTTGTATTACACCTCAATGAGAAACTGAGGCACCGAATAAGAAAGATTAATTTCCCATCTCATTTCCCAAATCTCAAGGGAAGTCCTGAGTCCTGAAATGTAAGGATTAAAGTAATTCAATTCATGAACAAAAATAGAAAATATAATGGAAATCTGCATCAGGTCACTGTTTGCTAAAGTTTATATATGCACATTCTTTGTGAATTTTGTGATTCAGACTGTGTGCAGTGACAAATATGAGTCTGAGTATCTCCTTAGCCCTTATTTGAACAGACAGAGTATTTATGCAGGGCAGGACAACAAAGTCAGCTGTTGAGCCCTGCACATAAATACTTTATGTAAATAAATAAATCTGCATGGTGTTTAGAGCATTACACCAGTAGTACTCTAACATCCCATAAGTACTTTCAAAACCGATGTGACTCCCTTGACTCCTAATTTACTTGGCTATAAGTGATATTAGAATCACATCTACCATTTTTTTTCAGAAAGAAACATGTCTTTAATTTCTCCAATTAATGTATGAAACAAGCAGCTCAGTTTTACAGTTTCACAGAAGTAATAAAGGGATACTTCTTTGTAGTACTGAGCTTTCTGTAAAAAGAACTCTTCAGTTGATTCAAGGTTCTTGATCTAAAAATGTCTAGAAATCATACCTATGCTATTTTTTTAATTGCCCAATTTTTGAAAGAAAGCATTTAGTTGAAAATAATGTGCATATCTGACTGACTTTTTATGAAGGCTTCTATTTGCTTCCCTAGTGCTTTTATGAAGTTTATATAAAACATCATTGGAAGTAAAACCATATTAAAAAAACTGACATGTACCTGACCTCATGATGAAAGCTATTATAACATCTGTTCATCCTAAATCTTTCATTTTATGTCTTTGTCATATGCTGGAAAAATTAAGATAGGCTTTATACAACTCTCTGAGGTAACCAAGTCCCAAATCATTTAGGAATGAGACCCTCAGTTTAATTCTAGATACCAGCAGCAGAAATACGTACTACTAGAGTTTTATACGCTAAAAACAGCATCCTGCTAGAAACTAACAAGGAGCACACACGGAGAATTACTACAATTAGCATATAACTGCACTGGCAAAGTATACATCCCTATTATGAAACAGCTTCAATTTCCAGATGGTCTTATTAAGATGTAGCCTCAAGTATTGCAGATTACATGATTGCAGTCTTAGAACCAAATCCTCAACTAGTACCAAGTCCCACAGCTAGGATATTGCTTTTTCTATTTAAAATGTTTTTAAATGAAGCCAAATCTTACAAGTTTAATTTCTACTTAAAGGAATATCAACCTTTGAAGTCCTGTCTGCCCACTACTGTTGCATATGGGAAAAAATGGTGCCGGGATCTACCTAAATGTTATGCCTGGAATACGTATCTGTACAGACACAGAAAGGCTACTACTTCAAGTACCATGTACTTACATTAGATATTGTCATAGCCAGCAATGGTTCACAAGAGGAAAATCCTGCTTGAGTAACTTAACCTCATTTAATGACACAGTTACTCATCTAGCTCACCAAGAGAAGTCAGTTGATAGAATCTTTTAAGATTAACCAAAGCTTTTGGTACTGTTTCTCACAGTATCCTTCTGGACAAAATGTTAAGCATATATCTACACAAATACACAAGATGATGGATGGTGGGTGGAAATAATGGCAAATTGGTTGGGCTCAGAGGGTGTGATGTTTTCACACTGATGGTTATCTCTAATATACCACTCTCTGATCCCCCTTTCTTAAAAAAAATGTGGAGAAAATACAGCAAAAAGAGTTTCAGGGGTTGAGATTAGCACAGGAAAATAACTCACCAACTAATCAGCTCTCCTACCCCACTATGGGCTCCTCCCCATGAGCTGCTCCAGCAGAGGTATCCATGGGCTGCACCTCCTCCAGGCCATATCCACTTCCGCACCATCTGCTCCTCCATGGCTGCACATAGAGATCTGCTCTGCAAGGTATCCATGGGCAGCAGGGGGACTGCCAGCTCCACCATGTGCCTCTCCTGGGTTGCAGGAAGCTTCATAATCACTAACCATATCAAGATTAACAAGAATAAGAATTGGATTCTACACCTAAGACAGGACAGCTCTGGCTATATGTACAAACCTGGGGACAGGAGACTGGAGAGTAACATCATGGAAAGGAATCTGGGGGTTCTGGTCTATGGCAAATTGAGTCTGTGCCCTGGCAGCTGAAAGGGCCAATCCATAACCTGGAGTGCAACAGGACCAGTGCTGCCACCAGGTGAGGGAAGAAGCTGTCCTGTTCTACTCTGAGCTGGGCAGCCTCACCTCAAGTGCTCTGTGCAGGCTTGGGTGCTACAATGTAAGACCATAAAGCTACCTGAGAGTATCAAAGGGAGGTCTATGAAGATGCTAAAGGACCTGTAGGGCAAGATGTATGAGGAGTATTACTCAATTTGCTCAGCCTAGAGAAGATGAGGATGAGCAGAGGCCTCAAGGCATCCTAAAGCTTCTTCATGAAGGGAGCAGAGAGGCATCACTGAGCTCTGCTCTCTGATGGCTGCAATGGGATTTGAGGGAACTGCAAGAAGCTGCAACAGGGGAGGGTAATGGTGGGGTTAGGAAAAGGCTCTTCACTAGAGAGTGGGAAGGAATTGGAACAAGCTCCTGATGGCAGTGGTCACAGCCCCAAGCTAACAGAGTTCTGGGAGCATTTGGATAATGCTCTTATTATCATGAAGTTTGAATTTTGTGTGGTTTTTTTGTGGAGCCAGGAGCTGGACTTGATCCTTGTGAGCCTTGTCAAACGTGGGATATTCTATGACTCTGTAGTTCTATGATACTAAACTTGCCAACTCTAACGTCACATTCAGTTCTTCTACAACATTAGCAAAAAAGAACATGAGATTCAGCAGTGAGAAGACTATACATTTCATGTCTCTCACATACATTATGATACATGTATTCTCACATATATTCTGCTATTGCCTCAGAGTCCACAAATGCTACAGAAAAGTTAATCAATGAATTTGGGAGATTGTGGATAAAAATAATGTAATAATCTAATATTAAAGTAAATAAAATGAGTAGTGAGAAATGGAAAAAAATCAGTAGAGTACAGCAAGAGCTCCACGTCATCCACTGCTACACTGCTACAGGTATCTCTAGTAGGCATCAAGTAAAGTGCAACCAGGTAAAATGAAGAGGTATACCAGTAAGAAAATCAGGGTATTTTAGATGTTCTTAAGCTACTTAAGACACAAAAACAGCTGGGGAAAAATTCCCACGGGTAAGTACAGTCTTATTAAAGGGTTTTGTAGCTTAGTCTTCTCATTAATCCATTAATCACTCTTATANTTTAATCTGTATCTCTTGACCTGAAGGAAAGCTGAACAATCTAGTATGCATCCCATTCCTTTGTGGTGACCACAGTATTCAGCTGCTTCTGCAGTTCCCTACACCATGAGTGTCCAACCTTTTTGCTTGCCTGGGCTGCAGTGAGGAAAGAGGAATTGTCTTTGGCTGCATTTACCAAGGTTGCTCTGAAAGTAACATCTCCTATTTATTTCTATAGTAACTACAACAGACACTAAGATTACAATAGCACTATTTAACAGAGAAAATTCTCAGCCACAAAACACTCTTTTTCAATACAGTTACCACCATTAGCTGTGCATTTTTATCAGTGATGAACAAGAGCCTTCATGCTGCACTGACAACAATCTGTACCAGAAGAGGTGACCCACTGTCACAGTCACCACTGCTGCAACATACCACACACCATGTCACTGTGCTCACATGCACGATTTGGTCTCCAGAAACATTCAGCAAGTCATTGAGTGCCATTTTTTCCCCATGGAGGAATTTAATGACACATCTTTTTTTCATCGGCATTTCCATGTCAGACACCACTTTTCCAGACCGCCTCTCTTCTGCCATCTGTTGCACGGTAACAGAACTGAATGGAATATTGGTGAGAAGGTTCAACTTCTACTGCTGTACCAACAACATCCACCTCTGACTTTGTGGACCGGCATAATAAAATAGAAGGCATTACTTTCAGAGCAGCTCTCATAAAATATATACTACAGTTAATGTGTATAAATAGCAGAACATTTTAATTTATAATATTTTTTCTTAAAATATTATAAAAAAAGAGGAACAAAAACATAAAACTAGTGGGATATTTGATTTTGTTTTTGTGAAACTAATGTGAAGCTGGTTCAATGGAAACGGTCTCAAATCTTAAGAGTTCTCAAGGTTTTCATCAGAGAATTTTGATGAAACTTTACTCTTCCTCCACTTCATTCTTGAAAATAATTGTTCACAACTGTACATACTAGCAAAAAGCATTGACATGAATAAGGCGTGATTTTGAAGTGAGGGATATTTCTCTCAGGTAAGAGAGGGCTTACAGAAGTCTGTTAGAGAGACATGATCAAATTTTTGATTGCAACTCTACACATTCCATCTGAAAATTTTCAGGTAATGTATTTATGTCAACTAATAATGGAGTTGCAAATAAACTATGAGGTTTTTTTTGTTGTTTGCTTTTTTGTTTGTTTGTTTGTTTTGCAATCTTGAAACGTTTTCAAGTTCCTTTATCACAACAGAAAGCATGGCTGTATATTTTTTCTCTGTTCACAGGACTGTATTTAGACTGTATTTGATTGTATCAAAATCATAAGCTCATTTACCATAAGTTAGCACTGCACTGTGGCCTGGTTTCAGCCCAGGTAGGGTTAACTGTGCATCGATCTTCAGATAGTGTTGAGTGATTGTTGGGCTCCCTGGGCAGAGCCACCACCATGATGATGCAGAAGCAGGAGGCACAGGACACGGTGCGAACTGTACCAGGCCACATGGGGCTTTCAAGCCACTGGTTGGACACGCCTGCCCTACACCATGGTTCATGGTTTTCTACAATGTACTGATCTGGGGAGCTGGCAGTAAGAAGTGTGTGGAAAAAGCGTCTTACACTGACAAGCCTTAAGAAAGTAAGATGCCTGACATGTTGTGTTCTTTTTCGTAAAATGCCTAAAACTTGAGTGGGTTTTTGAGTGATATCTAGTATGTACTTACATCAAACTTGAGTTACTTGAAACAAAACAGGTCATGCCCACTTATTGAAACTTGTGGTTTCTTATCATATGTGGGGGCAACAGCTCCACATATAATTAGTGCTTACTCTTTTCAAAACCTAACTTCAGAAGTCTTGAATATTTATTTTCTGCTTTAAATAGAATGGTATGGCTTGGTGTCATACCAGGGAATCCATAGCCAAACCTGCCCTGAGCCCCAACAGCCTAGCAGTTTGCATACTCTCTCTTCCCTGAACCACTGCCCTTTCTATATTACCGTTTTTATTGGCAGTTCCAGTTTTAATGAGCAGGATGATTCATTCCGTGTCCAGGCGATCACAGTATCAAATTTTAGGAGAGAAAATCAAGAATTTGTTTCAGGCTTACACACTCCAAGGAACATATTTTAGGTATTTAAAATGTCATTTCTTTTTCTTTTTACAGTGGCTATGCACATTCATTAAGGAGAAGTATCTAGATCTCAAAAAGATCACAGGCAGTTTGAGAGCTCCAGTTCTGTAACATATGCAGCTAATTGTTATCTTTGTTAGTACAAGAAAGCTACTTCACTGTCTTTAGTACAGAAAATTAAAGGCTATATATAAAGAGAGGATATGCAAGAGCCATCCACTACTGCAATAAAGGAAACACGATTAATCACTACATATGCTGCCAAAGAAAGATTTGCTTGTGGTAATTATAGAAAAATATAACCTTCCATGGGCAGAAAGGAGAAAAAATGAGACTGAAAGTAGCAAAACACTGCAGACATAAGAATTCAGTTGCTGAGCCCTTAATAAGTTATCAGAGTGTCCTCCCTTGCTGCTTACTCCAATACTTCCTAATCAGTTGTTTTTTATATTTATTTATTTGCTTCCATCTGGAACAATAGTTGCTATCAAGGACAGCGGGAAAAGCAGAAAACCTTCTGCAAATAATAAATGTTTTACTCAGACTGTAGTTCTCTCAGCAAATAAATAAATATAATCACTTACTGATGAACACATATTTAGCTGGGCTTTGTTTTTGTCCCTGTCCAGTTATCTGCCCCTGGTTTTCATTTGCTTGCTCTTGCATCTTAATACCTTTTTCCTGCACTCAAAATAGAACAAGCTTGTCCACTGTTCTTCTATATGAGTATGTATATATGGACATGTCTTCAAATGCTTTTGCTACTCATCTTGGCTTCAGTTTTCTACTCAAGTCCAAGCTCCAAGTATCAAATTAATAATAAGAGCACACACTCTTTCTTCTTTTCTCCATATTCCAATATTAGAATGGGGGACTGAGGTGAGTCCTCATTCTTCATTAAAGCCCAGGATCATTCCCTCAGAGAGGAGGAGAAATAGATATCATCTGCTCTCCTACATAGTAATCTTGTACAGGCAGGGAAAGCAGGAGCACCTCCAGGCTGACGCTACTAGTTAATTGCCGGTGAAGGGAGAGTGGGCATTTGGAAAATGCAGAAACATTGTCAAACTGTGGAGACTACTTTTGCTTGTATGAATAGCACCTGTAGCCAGTCATTGGTTTCTGTAGTAAGAGAGGCTCATGCGTCACCTCAGTTCATCAGAAAGAAGTGAAACTAAAGCAGACAAACAAGAAAGACACAACTAGAGTCTCAAAATAATCATCTGCATTTGAATTAAAATATTAAAACATAAAAAGCCCAAGTACTCTTCTAAAATTGTTTTTTAAAAGTTTTCCTCCACATAATTAATTCAACTGGCACACTGAACGTTTCTGGAACTGGGAATTTAATACAGCACATCAACCGCTTGCTCCCTTGCCATATTTAAATGAAAGTTGAGGGCTGAAAGCCTAAGAAGAAACTATTCAATCACAGAGGTGCTTGGTAGGTTACATTTGAGTGTGACGTGAGATATAGGTCTGTGAACTGGAAACTCTTAAGAGGTAAAGAAAGCATTCAGCACAGTGGATACCCAGTACAAAGCAGTGCAGTGTCATGGTAAAACCCCCTCGTGATCAGTGAGGTCATTCCAGGGCTGCCACAACGATCCCTGTGGCTGAGGAGGGAGAATCCTAATTCCAACAATGATTTTCCTTCCTGAACTCAAATGTCAGGCTGCATGTGGAAATTTATCCCAAGGAATCCAGTCACCTTGCAGTTTCTGCAGAACTGTTTGTACCTTCCTGTTGCTAGCTTTGTTTTCTCATTTTTCACCCTGCTCTTAGCATGACAGGAGTACAGTACAGACCAGTAGTTGCTACACTCAAATACACTGTGGTCTGAGACTTCAGTGGATGACAAAACACATTATCTGTGTATTAGGATCAGAACTTAATGCAGAAAATCTCCATGATCTGAGCATTACTCTCATACATAAGAATTTTGAAAAGGAATAGCTTAATTTTTGGTAGTTCTCTGTCTCAGACAGCTTGGAAAAAATTTGAAGGTTACTTTAAAAAAAAAAAAAAACACCATCATCATCATCATCAACAAAAACATCTGGAAGGATATTGCTTTTTAAATATAAAGTGAGCACAGGTAAATGATGATTAGACAAGAAGCCACACACCAGGGAATTTCTCTTGCCCTAAAGGTAAAATCAGCAGAGATCATATACAGGGAAAGAAAAACACACAAACAAAAGAAAACTTTGGGAGAGAAGAGCTGTTGGCAGAAATTTGATAGCACAGAAATAGTGTATGAAAGTTACAGAGAGGGGCAAAGTTCTAAATTACCTGTAGAAATCTGTAGGTTTCTGGAATACTATGGTAGCTTTGAAAGACTATTAATAATATTTAATAATATTTAGTGGTTCAAAATTTTTAGGAAAATTCGTCCAGTCTGATCTCTTATAGTTATCACTTTCAACACAGTTTCCAAGTAGGCTTTCCATGAGTGAAATATATTTCAAACCTGTGAAAATGTGATAGTTACTTACACTAAAAGCATCAAAAACTATTTAAATGGTCTTCTAAGAAAATTTAAACATACGTACAGAAATATGAGTGGAAATTCATGTATAACAATGTTTTGCATCAACAATAGCTTACTCTTTTTAGGCTCCCATAATTACTTGGCTATATTTTGTGTTACAGGAAAAGCCTCAGATTAAACATGGAAGAATGTGATATAAATCAATTAATTGATTAGCTTAAGGATATAGCCTTAGCTAGAAGTAAGCCCAAACCTTGTTCAGTCCAATCCTTATGTACAAGATTCATCTTTTCTTTCCCTTCTAACTTTAGTTGCTAATTGTTTAGACAAATTCAGCACAGTGAAGTGGAAAGAAAAGTACATAGTGACTGTGGAGAAATTATGTTTTCCAACTGGTATTTTAGCATTTTGAGAATGACCATCAAAAACGAAACTGCAAAATAATTTATTTGACCAGAGCAAAGAACTATACTGTGATGCAAAAAGCAAACAATAGGACAATATAAGCAGTAAAGATGCTGTACATCTTCAAGAAAGTCTGTTGTGCTATGTTATTCTTCTGCAAACTTCATAATGATAAAATGCCTGAGTAGTTACCATGTTATCTCTTAATTTCCAGTCATTTGATTTTGTATTTTAAAACTGCTTCTGAAAAGATTCACAAGAACATTAAATCAATAAATGTCAACACTTCATTAAAAGAAAAGAGGTTATTTATTTCTCTACTTGGTCTGAGAAGATAATTGCATGGAAATCTGATTGGTACAAATTACATCTCAAGGTAACTAGATGAGTCATTAACAATGTTATATACAGTAGAAAAGGTAAAGAAAAAAAGCCGGAGGCACAAATTTTAGAGATCTTTAAAAAATGGTTTGTACATATGATTTATATTGGTTTCTATGATCTTGGAGGTGTAGTTAATAATTGCTAATTAAACAGAAATTAATCTGGAAGCCAAACAGCATTGGATAGGTGTTTTCTGTTGCTTGCATTTATAGCTTCTGTCTTAAGGTTTTACAGCTGTGCGTCCAACCCAAAACATGTAACACCCAGTCTTCATGCAGTCAGTTGTCAGGATATGTAAGCTCATTCATGCTGTCCATTGTTGCTAGTTCTACTAATCTTGTAAAAATTACTGAAAATCAAGGGTAGGCTTAAAGCAGATCTAGTTTGTATGCTTACTCATTGTTCTTGCACAACTACTTGTAGGATGCCAACTATAGCTTGCTTTTCTTTCCTTCTTCATTCTGATTTTGCATCTATCATCATTCACCTACTGTTCCTAGAAGTAGCAATTAGTGTAGAAAGCCTGCTATATACTGGGAATGTTTACATTTTTTTTTCTGAACAACATTCTTATCTGTAGAGAAGAGCTCCATGTAACAGTCTGAGAATGCCTCTCTTTAATAGCATTTATGCCATTCTTTCCCCAGTGGACAGTGCAAGATTTTTGGCCTTACAGTGAATCTTCAGGAGATGACTGTGAAGACAATCTCTTTTCAAGTCTAATGAGAACCCTGAATATCAAGGTGAGAACTTGAACAGGTTCATTATCAAAACATAAAGGTACTACACTCCATAAACAAGTTTAATTCTTTACGCAAACATTAAACTACTAAAACCATTTCCACCTGATGTCATTGATTTACCGTGGCCACTTGGGTTTGAGACTGCACAGAAGCTATGTTCCTTTTAAAGACGTTCTTAAGTGCAAAGTCATAAGGAAGATGTTACAAAATTCAAAGACAGAAAATGCTGAATAATCCTTTTCTTACACTTCCACTTAAGAATCTGGGAATTAAATTAAGCTTTAGTGCTTTGATACCATAAATGCAGCTTTTCCAAGACTAGCAGGACTGATTATGCAGACTCTGGCTCAAAGCCAAAACCTTGCTCACTTAAAACCAAACAAACACAACCAACAACAAACTGATAGGGTACAAACTTGTAAAGAAATCATCCAAGCAGTGGCAATATGGTAAAAATATATATAAAACCAAGGATATTTTAAAATGTTCTTTCTTTTGAGAAACAGTTCATATGTTTATATGTTTTTCAGGCAAGACTGAAATAAAATTGAAACCTATAAATGAAAAGGTAAAGTATTGTTTGGGAATTCAGCATGAAATAATAGAAATTCTTTCCCATGCAGTCCTAAATAAACAAATTAGCCATGTGTGAAAAATGACTCATCATACACACAGACTTAGCACTTACAAGTAGGTGTTTACAAATACAACTAGAAGAAAGGTTGTAGAGCATTAAATCACACCACTCACTAAATGTTTTCAATACTGCTATCATTTACTACAGCCTCCAGATGGCAAGTTAAGAAGAAGGCAAAAATGTCTAATTAAAGGAAATAGTGGCTTGTTTTTTGAAGTCTGAAATTGTTCAGAACTCCTAACTTAAATTATTTCTGTGGCAAAGAGAAACCAAACTTTCTTTTCAGAATATTTTGATTCTGTGGTCCTGATGCAGTGTTGACTCAGGAATTAGTCAGTAAACTGTAACTGAATTTGATAGGACTTGGCTACTTGCAAACAAGAACCTTATATTTTATTCAGGCAGGTCCAAAACACTTTCACTCAAGGAAAATTTGCTCATTTACCAAGCATTCTGCTTCTGTTTTTCTTTTTCCTTAAATATTTGTAATGTTACAACTAACTCTCTTACCCAGTGTGGTCTTTTCAGAACCTTCCACAGACTTATCTTTCAGTCTTTGAGAGCTTTTCCTGTATAATCACTGTCTAGAGTTTTAAAACTCCTTTAATGAGTCACCAGAAGTTAAATATCAGAGAACTGGTTCTAAGGCTATAGGCTGCTAACATACAAAGAGAGCAAGCTAGATAAGGGAATATGAAACACATCTGCAGAACCCAGTGGAATACAACAGAGAAATCTCACATTAATGTTGACTGAAGTAAGTTAGAGCATCCACATGGATACAGTATAGTAGCATACAGCAAACAGTGTACCAGCTCACATCTGGAAGTAATATAGCTGCAGCTATATTGGTTAGACCACTTAAAGAACCAGTGCAAAGCTTCTACTATTTAGAAATATTCTCAGAGACATTACTGACACATCAGGTATTCGAGTATAAAATCAGCTTGAAGCTGTGTTTGGAACATGGGACATTCCAGTGCCCTGAGCATTAATGGAGTTGTACAGCACCAGAACCCATGAGTTGCAGACTCCAGAGGGATTTTACAGCTTTCATACTTCATGTACTTTCAAATACTTCTTATTTTGTTCCAGCAGACAAAATAAATATGGGTCTTCAGACTTCACACCCAGTAACAGAAACAATTTCCTTGATTCACACTTTCAGAAAGTAAATGGGTCACCTAGTTATAGTGCTGGTGAGGAAGGATGGGAAATACAGATGAATTGTGATGGCTGTCACAGGTAACAAAGGCTATGTAGGAGGGCAGATAACCTAATGGTAGAGCCAAGCAGTAGTTAAGTTTGATAACTAGATGATTAGGTGTTAGACATGCAGAAGTTAAAAGCATTTGAAAATATTTAACAGGAGTCTGGAAAGGAGAGGGGAAAGGGATATTTTTGAAGTGAAGACACCAAAGATAAAAAGGAGAACGAACCACTAATATTTTTATCCATCAAAACACTTGAGACTTAATGCAAGAAAATTGGACGGAAAATCCATTCATTTACGTCTTCATAATCCCAAGGAATTTCCAAAGTTATAATCAGAGATCACTTGTGTCTTTTCTCCAGCAAAATATAAACCTCATCAATAATCCTCACCTACTTGATATGAATGTGAAATTCCTTATTAAATGCCAAAATCTTGCATATTGTTCTTGTGTGGAACAGCAACTCAAGATGGAGAATCTATCCCTAAGGACTAATGGTGTAGAGAAAGATAAAAAACAACACCACAGAAGGGAGAAAAAAAAAAAAGAAAAAGAAAAAGAATTTAAAAAGTAAGAGACGTCAGAAACTGTAAGGACTTTAAGGACTTTAAGCACTCTGGGAGCAGGTGCTCCAGACAATAGCTACAAATATAAAACTGTCATGGTTCTGCCTCGTTCGACCTGGTTCCGTACCAAGGGGGCTGTAGCACAAATGAAGGCAAAAGCCTTTATTTGAGAAATAGGTGTTATAGGGAAAGATAGAAAAGAGGAATTAACTCACCCCTCCCAGCAANATGAGACACCTCTGGCTAATCCATCCCATAAAACTGTAAGAGCTTCTCATTGCACTTCTGGAATACAGCTTAGTCACCTTCTGATTCATAAACTAGTTACTAAACAATTTCAGAACTATATGCATGTTTGTAATTCATTCTTGGCAAGTTCACTTTCGTACCCACCAGATGCTCTGCATTTTGCAGTAGCAATCTGAATCTCTTGTCTGTTATAATCCTTCCTGCCATGCTAAACATATCCATTCATGCTAAACATATGTATGCTAGTTGATGTGCAAGTGAGCAGTCCAACAGTATAAACTGGCAAGATCAGACTTGCATAAAGTTTTTATTGCAGGTTTTCGGATGGACAGTTTCTGATTTCTCTATGTTGCTCATCAAGGTAGAAACGCACCACTGCAGGCAGCAATTGCTTTGCCTTCAGATGGACTGGTGCAGTACCATTTTGTGCCAGGTTTCTCCAGAGGTTCACACTTCCGAAAACTGGAGTTACAGTGCTGCTGCCTTTACCATTGCTGGGAAAAGCTAAGCAGAGAAGTGGAAATTGTTGGAACAGCTGTCACCTGTGCTATATAAGAGTGAGCCGAAGCTGCTGTCGTGCCAATTTTGTCTGTGTTTTTCTGTACCCAGAGAATCATAGCTAAACCAGTCCATCATGTATTCTTTTTAACGTCGTACAGGATCCCTGACCACTGCAGCTTTGTTGGTGTTCCAGGATCCAAGTGTGAACAGATATTTATATGCTTTCACCACCTTATAACCTCTTAACAAGTGACGTTTTTCTGCCCTAACATGAGCTATGAAAAGCATAAGCTGAAGCGATAGAGGCTTTCCCCAGCCAGGAAACAGAATATTTTGTTGCATTTCTTCGGTTTGGGACTATAAATCCAGTCAAAGGTTTATCTCTAAAAGATGTTCATGAGGTCACCTTTGGTGTCTTAAAAGACTATTCCCAACTGTTCTGCTTGAAATTCTGTTCAAGAGTAAAAGTGTTGAGCAAATGATTTTTTTCTTAACAGAAAAAGCAATTTGATGTTTATTGACATTTACCATTCAAACTATCACAAAAGGAAGTACATATGTACACTTCTCAATTTATATAATCCATTTTCTGCTAAGAATTTGCAAAGGTAACAGTTTGCTCCGTAGTTTTCTGATACAGACAGAAAGTAAGTTGAGAAAGAGAAAAGTTAGAAAAACCTGACAGAGCCATGCACTTTAGTATTATGGATCAGATTATTTGCTAAAGTAATTTAGGAAGACCTAACAGTGTTACAGAGTCACAGAATGGTTAAGGTTGGAAGAGACCTCTGGAAATGATAATCTCGTTCAACACACCTACTCAAGCAGAGATACCTAAAGTATGTCGCCCAGGGCCATGTCCAAGTGGCTTCTGATTATCTCCAAGGCAGGAGACTCCACAGCTACTCCAGCCTGTTCCAGTGCTCTGTCACTTGTAGAGAAAAGAAGTTCTTTCTGATGTCCAGAGGGAACCTTCCATGTTCCATTTTGCTCCCACTGCCTCTTGTCTCACTCCGTCTTCTCTGTACCCTTTCAGGTATTTGTATACTGATGAGATCTCTCCATGATTCCTATTCTCTAGGAGAAAAGTTCAGCTCTCTGAACCTCTCCTCACAGGAAACATGTTCCAGTCTTTTTATCATCGTGACAGCTCTTCATTGGACTTTTTTTTTTACACTTCCCTCAGCCACGCCCAAAAAGACTTGTGCTCCAGATCTTTCAGCAGCTTCATTACCCTCCTCTGGACATCCTTCAGAGCCTTGATAACTTTCTTGTAGTAAGGGGCACAAAACTGAACACTGTATTTGAAGTGTGGCCTCTCCAGGGCTGAATACAGTGGGACAATCACTTCCCTGCTGGCAACGCTATTTCTGATACAAACTAGGATGCCATTGGCCTTCTTGACTACTTGGGCACATTGCTGGATCATGTTCAGGCAAGCATCAGCCAACACCCCCAGATCCTTTTCCTCCACACAGTGTTTGAGCCACTCTGCCCCAAACCTGTAATGTTGCAGGGGGTTGTTGTGACCAAAGTGCAGGATCCAGCACCTGGTGTAGTTGATCTTCATGCCATTGGCCTCAGCCCATCAATTCAGCACTCCTGCTCCATCAACTAACCTCCTCAGCCACCTTCCAAATCCCTTTCACTAGCCCACAGGCTTCTCTCAGTGACTTCATCACTGCCAACTTGAGCTATCAGTAAAGTATAATAATAACAGGGACAAACCAGACCAATGAGTTTTTTAGTAATACCCCTGACTCAGGCCCCAGAGAGGAAGCACACTTCCCTATCTATGGGTTGAGTCTGGCCAATCTACCAGACCCTCCATTTCTCCTTCCTTCTTTCTTGGCAGAGGCAGTTTTGAAGCTTGGCGTCCACCTCCATGTCCTAGACAACTTCCTGGATGGATCTTTGACCTTATCTACCTGTGCCTCAAGTTCCATAGCCTCAAACCCTATTACCTAAGGGCACCAGGGAAAGCAAGGGAGGGAGAGGTTTTCCTATGATGCTGAGCAGGGACCTGTTTCCACTCCTCCCCATCTCTTAGGTCCCCTCTCTCTGCCTGACAGTGACAGAACAGGCAGTCCACTACAGCTTAGGATGTATCACCCTGGTGGCTTTCTCATAGGTATGGCAGGGAGTTGCCTCACCAGTCTAACTCCTGCTTGCACTCCCTGATGCTCCTTAACCTCTCCACCTCCTCCCTGAGCTCTGCCACCAGGCTGAGCAGATCACTCGTCTGCTCACATCTCACACAGCTGGTATCTCTACCATCCTATAGGGGCAGCAACAGGGTCAGGCACTCCCTGTCTGGGCAAGTTCTTGATCAGTGCAGCTGCATTCTTTTTAGCCAGAGTTTTCTGCCTAGTAGAAATCACATCTAGACCTGTCGTCTGGGAGGCAGCCAATAGGTGAGACGGTCTCCTGAGTGATGAGGGATACTCCATCATCCCTGCTCGACCTGCCTGCGCGAACTTTCACGTCACACTATTACGAAGGCACCGCACTATTTTCACCATGGTCTGGGGTCGCTGCGCTCCCTAGGGGCAGCCTTTGTAATTGAAGGGTGTGACGCGGCTTGCTCCTGGCCCTGCCTTTGCCGCTTCAGAGGCGCGGCTACTGCCACGATGATAGCTAATGGAGCTCAGCAGCTCCTCACTGATGAGATTCTTCTTGCCCTGCTGAGGTGATTACTTGCTTCAGTGCAGAATGCAACCGTACCAGAGCTGACCCCCTCGGAGCCCCCACGTTATGCAACTGATACTACATAGAGCAAGTGGGTCATGCTTGATTGCACAACAGACTCAAATAGAAAAGCCTGCACACCCAGGAATCTTGAAGTCGTAATGGACTGACCAAAGGGCATGAATTTTGGAACATCACAAGGAGATGTTGAAGAAGACCCGCTATACACCACCAGAAAATGAGAAGCAATGTGCCCTGTTCTCTAGTGAGTTTTGTTGTACAGTCAGAAAACATCAGAAGTGGAATGCTGCTGTTATAGAGTATGACATGACAAGTTGCAGAAACTGCTGAAGAAGAAGGTGAATCAAGACAGTTTTTAGAAGTGAGGGCCATGCAGCTGGCTTTAGACATTGCTGAAAGAGAGAAGTGATCAAAGCGCTGTATACTGACTCACAGTTGATGCCAAATGCTCTGTGGTGGTGATTACAACAAATGAAGGAGAGCACCTGGCACTGTGCTGCATTGTGACAAGGTATTGCTGCGTGGGTTGAAAACCTGGTTGTAAAAGTACATCATGCAGACGCTCACATACCCAAGAGTTATGCCTCTGAAGAACATCAGAACAACCATCCCATGGATCACTATGCTTAGATGGAAGAGGCTCAGGTTGGTCTGAACTGTCAATGTATTTGCAGCTTGGTAGGACATCAAAGAAGAGATGCAGCATAGAGGTGGGCTCAGGATTGAGAAGGAGGCTTGATCATGGACACTACTGCACACATTATCCATAAATGTGAAATATATGCTACTATTAAGCAATCCAAGACGATAAAGCCACTCTATTATAAAGGATGATGGCTGAAATATCAATACAGAGAGGCATAGCTGATTGATTATATCACACTGCCCCAAACCCAGAACGGTACTGGGGGGGTTACTGTTTTCAATGAAGAAAACAATATTAAGACAGTCATCAATAAAGATATTCTTCATAAACTTACATTATTCAATTTTAGTACTCTATCTCATGCTCCTGGTAGAGAATACAATTTTCACTGTTTTTCAGTGCTTTCTACTATTAGCGTGATAATACTATATAATCACAACAAATACAACTGTGTATGTGCCATGCTGGGATGCGGTCATTTCTCAGCTCATTGAAGCAATATCCCAGCAAGACACATAGAATATCTTATTCCTTAGTGTTATAAATACTTTTTATCTGCCACTGGGAGAAAAAAATCCATATTTTTTTGATGTGGATATTAATGGCTGACACAAACTTTTATGCCAGAGAGTTTGAATGCCAGCATTTTTCTGTTTGTTTGTTTTTCTTCTCTCAGATTTTTTTCTTTTCTTTTCTTCTTACTCGGGAATTAAATTCACTTGAAATGCATGTTAAATACATGAAGATAAGTTCATTCTGTGAGCATGTAGAACTGAAAGCTGTTTGGGATACTGGCTTTTGGTATCACAGAGTTGTCTCTAGAAGTATCTGTGTCCGTGATAGGGAACAGCAGGCCCGTACTGAGATAAAGGAAAAAAAAAAAAAAAAA
>JACDJE010001075.1:20180-112357 GCA_016647715.1 Pavo muticus | reverse complement strand
GAGAAGGGGATGCTATCGATGGCTTATGGGCTGGTTCAGCCCAGTTCTATGGCTAATGCAGCAGGGGACCCATGGGCCCATGCCCCAGGAAAGGGGGGAAGGGGAAAAAAGGAGAAAGGTAGGGAGATGGGAGGTGGGCCTAAAAACAGAACAGTGGCAACAATCCGAAGAGGAAAGACAATTTACTAAATATGATATCAGAATCCAAGATAATACAATATAATACAATATAATTGGAATTGAGGCCAATAAATCAAATAAAATGAGAGAGAGAATGTCCAAAACTGAAGGCCTTACTCTGAACTGAAGGCAAAACAGCTGGGGAGCACACACACTGCCAGGCAGCGAGAAAAAGTCCCATAACTTTTCAGCAGCCTTATCTTCCCCTCTGAACACAAAGTCCTCTGGGGTGTGTAGTTCTTCTCTTCTGAGAACCAGATACCCGGAAAATCATCAGTCCATGGAAGTGGGGCATTAACTCTTTAACTCCCAGTATTTTACATGATGTTATGATGTGGAATACCGATAACAAAAATCATAAAACTATGACAGGTGTTATTATCTACCTTCTGTTCCATGTGTCTATCTGCAAAACTCATCCAGCTCACAAGGTTAAGTTTAGATACTGGTAGAGTAACATCTATAATCAACAGATTCTTCAAGCAAAAGTCAAAATACAGGAACAGAGCTTTTTAATCTCTTAGGTCTTGTGACAAGTTGGTGAATACTTCATAGCTTACTCTGAAAGTAATGCTTCCTATTTATTTCCATGGAAACTGCAACAGATGCAAAGAGCTCAGTAGCAATATTTGACAGATTAAAATCTCAGAACACTGTTTTTTGACATAATCATCATTAGCTATGCATGACCAACAAGAGCGTGAATGCTGCACTCATAAAAATCCACATGGATGTCCAGAGCGTTGCTCATCTTTCATGTTGCTGTTGCCACTGAAATGCACCACCCACTACCTCACTGTGCTCGCATCCACTGTTTGGTCTCCATAAGCATTCAGTAAGCATCAAAGAATATGAATGGGTGCACTGAGCAGCCCTTGTACATCCTTACTTTTCCAGAGTTGCATGTGTACAAATTCAGTTTTAGTAGCAACATATGAAAATGGTCTTGTAGCGAATATCACCACCCTGCACAAGAGCAAGGAAAGAAGTCCTAGATTTTTGATTTCTAAGAAAATTTACAAGTTAATTAATTTCACATGGTTTCTTGTGCTTGTGCAGCTGAAGAACACGTCTAAATTCCCAAAACATACTTTCCCAGTGCACATCTCTCTCCCTCTAAGCAACAAGTTTGAGACGCTTCAAATTGAAGGGAAGGTGAATGATGAGGCGATGCAGGATATGCCTAGGAGCCTAAGGAAAGGCAGTCACCCCCATGCCTTGAGACTGCCTCTGTCAGGAAAGAAAGAAAGGTGGTCCTGGTGGGTGACTCCCTTCTCAGAGGAACAGAGGGCCCCCATATGCAGACCAGACCCAAGCCATTGGGAAGTGTACTGCCTTCCTTGGGCCCGACCCGAGTCAGGGACATAACCAGGAAACTCCCAAAGCTGGTTAGGTCCACTGATTATTTTCCATTACTCATAGTTCAGGTGGGCAGTGATGAAATTGCTCAGAGAAGCTTATGAACTATGAAAAGAGATCTCAGGGGTTTAGGGCATTTAGTTCAAGGAGCAGGAGCTCAGGTGATCTTTTGTTCTATACCTTCAGGGGCAGTGAGGGACATGAAGTGGGCTTGGAAAGCACAAGCAATGAATAATTGGCTCAGAGGCTGGTGTCGAAGCAGAAACTTCGGGTTCTTTGATTATGGGGCAGTTTACTCAGCCCCTGGCCTGTTGTCCATCCATGGAACCCACCTATCTCTAAGGGGGCAACGAATCCTAGCGCAGGAGCTAGCGGTACTTATCGAAAGAGCTTTAAACTAGCTATGACAGGGGAAGGGGACAAAACAGGCTCACAAGAGATGAGACTAGGGGAACCATGTTTGAGCTGGGGGTAAGGCAAATGACTCAGCTGAAGTGCATCTACACCAATGCACACAGCATGGGCAACAAGCAGGAGCAGTTGGAAGCGATTATGCGCTGTGACCTAGTTGCAATTACCGAAACATGGTGGGACCACTCTCAAGACTGGAGTGCTGTGATGGATGGCTGCAAGCTCTTCAGAAGGGATAGACGAGGAAGGAAGAGTGGTGGTGTGTCCCTTTATATTAAAGAGTGTTTTGATGTTGAAGAGCTTGGGGTTGGGAATGATAAAGTTGAGTGTCTGTGGGTAAGGATCAGGGGGAAGGCCTGTAGGGGCAACATCTTGGTAAGGGTCTGTTATAGACCACCTAATCAGGATGAAGAGATGGATGAGACATTCTATGAGCAGCTTGTGGAAGTCGCACGATCACCAGCATTCGTTCTTGTGGGAGACTTCAACTTCCCTGATATATGTTGGAAATATAATACAGCACAGAGGAAGCAGTCCAAGAGGTTTCCAGAGTGCGTGGAAGATAGCTTCCTTACACAGCTGGTACAAGAGCCTACCAGGGGTGGTGCCCTGCTAGACCTGCTCTTCACTGACAGTGAAGGACTGGCGGGAGATGTGAAGGTTGGGGACTGTCTTGGGCAGAGCGACCATGAACTGTAGAATTCTCTGTTCTTAGAGATGTCAGAAGGGTGACTAGCAAAACTGCTATCTTGAACGTCCAGAGGGCGGACTTTGACCTGTTCAGGATGCTTGTAGCACGGGTCCCTTGGGAGTCGCTCCTTAAGGGTAAAGGGGTGAAGGAAGTCTGGACGCTCCTCAAGATGGAAATCTTAAAGGCACAAGAACAGGCTGTTCGTGAATGCCATAAGGCTAGCCGTACAGGAAGACCAGTGTGGATGAACCGGGAACTATTGTTGAGACTCTGGAAGAAGAAGAGAGTCTATATCCTCTGGAATAAGGAACAGGCTACTTGGAGAGATTACAAGGAATTTCCTAAGGTATGCAGGGAGGAAGTTAGGAAGGCAAAAGCCCAATTAGAACTCAGAGAGAATAAGAAATCCTTTTACAAATACATCAGTGGTAAGAGAAGAACCAAGGAGAATTTCCATCCTGTACTTGACATAGCAGGGAATGTAACCACTGAGGATAAGGAAAAGGATGAGGTCCTCAATGCTTTCTTTACATCTCCCCTTAAGATTCCCTGATCAGTTATCCTCAGAGCACTTTACGCCCTGATCTGGAAGTCTGGGATGCTACGCAGAATACACCCCTGGTGATTCAGGTGGAGACAGTAAGAGAGCTCCTCCTCCATCTGAACTGTCACAAGTCCATGAGACCGGAGGGGCTCCACCCTAGGGTGCTGAAGGAGCTGGCAGGGGTGATTGCTGAGCCGCTCTGGGCCATCTACCAGTGCTCCTGGTTATCTAGAGAGGTCCCAGAGGATTGGAGGCTTGCCGATGTGACTCCCATCTACAAGAAGGGCCATAAGGAGGATCCAGGGAACTACAGGCCTGTCAGCCTGACCTCGGTACCAGGGGAAGTTATGGAGTAAATCATCTTGGGTGAGATCACACGGCACGTGCATGGCATCCAGGGGATCAGGCCCAGCCCGGGTTCATGAAAGGCAGGTCATGCTTGACAAACCTCATCTCCTTCTACGACTGGGTGACCAGACTGGTAGACAAGGTAAAGGCTGTTGATGTAGTCTACCTAGACTTCAGCAAAGCCTTTGACACAGTCCCTCACAATATTCTCCTGGGGAAACTGACTGCCCGTGTTCTGGACAGATATACCCTTCTTTGGGTAAGGAACTGGCTAGAGGGCCATGCCCAACTGGTAGTGGCTAATGGCTAAGTCCGGCTGGCGGCCCATTACAAGAGGTGTCCCCTAGGAGTTGGTACTGGGGCCCGTCTTGTTTAATATCTTTATTGATGACCTAGATGAGGGAATTGAGTGTACCCTCAGTAAGTTTGCAGATGACACCAAGTTGGGAGATGGTGTGGATATGCCTGAGGGTAAGGAGGCCCTTCAGAGGGATCCAGATAAGCTGGATCGCTAGGCTGAGGTGAATGGGATGAGGTTCAACAAGGCCAAGTGCTGGGTCCTGCACTTTGGCCACAATAACCCCATGCAGCACTATAGGCTTGGGGACGAGTGGCTGGATGACTGTGAAGAGGAAAGGGACCTGGGAGTGTTGGTTGATGTTCGGCTGAACATGAGCTGACAGTGTGCCCAGGTGTCCAAGAGCGCCAACAGCATCCTGGCCTGCATTAGAAATAGTGTGGCCAGCAGGAGCAGGGAGGTAATCATCCCCCTGTACTCAGCACTGGTGAGGCCGCACCTCGAGTATTGTGTTCCGTTTTGGGCCCTCACTACAAGAAAGACATTGAGGCCCTGGAACGTGTCCAGAGAAGGGCAACAAAACTGGTGAGGGGTCTGGAGCACAAGTCTTACGAGGAGCGGCTGAGGGAGCTGGCATTGTTTAGTCTGGAGAAGAGGAGCCTCAGGAGAGACCTCACTGCACTCTGCAACTTCCTGAAGGGAGGTTGTGATGAGGGGTTTGGCCTCTTCTCCCAGGCAACAAACAGGACCCGAGGAAATGGCCACATGTTGTACCAGAGGAGGTTTAGATTAGACGTAAGTAAAAGCTTTTTCTCTCAGAGAGTGGTCAGGCACTGGAATGGCCTGCCCAGGGAGGTGGTGGAGTTGCCGTCCTTGGCAGTGTTCAAGAGGCGTCTGGATGAGGAGCTACAAGATATGGTTTAGTGGCTTGTGGTAGCAATGGTAATGGGAGGACAGTTGGACTAGATGATCTTGTAGGTCCTTTCCAACCTTGTGATTCTATGATTCTGTGATTTTAAGTCTGATATGTTTGTGCTCTGACCAACTCTTCTAAACAATTGCTTTGTGGTGCCTGCATGAGGCCGATAGGAATCTCCACAGATGTCAGTCATAACAGATGCATTACATTGACTTCAATTACTACTGATCCTCTCTCCAAATCTATGCTCTCGTGTTGTAGCTCCTGACGTTTCCTGGTTAGACACTATGCATAGTTCTATTAAATAACTGGAATGCTACTAAGTATCTCTTCTACTTTCTTTCACTCAGCTGACATGAATTAGTTGTTTTCCTTTTTGTATAGAAATTCTATTTTTGTCATGTAACTTTGTTATTGATAATGCTATTCATCGAAACATCTTACAGAACACTTGCTAGAGAGCTACAGCCTGGCAAGTTGTAAACGGTTTATAGAGGTGACAATTTTAATACATCCTTTCAAAGACTGTGCAGTTTGGGAATCATCAGCATGAATGGATAAAATCAAAAGGTTACATAACAATATTTTAAAACTCTCTCAAGAAGATCTCTGTTTAGGATTTAGGGTTTTTTTTCTGTTTGTTTGTTTGCTTGTTTGCTTGTTTTAAGTGTTTTATTTTACCACATTATAAAATAGAAAAACAGCTTTTTTCCTTGCAACTCAGAACTCTTCTGTTCTTTCAGGCAGTAAATAACAGTTTGTATTGTGTTATCTGGAAAATAAAATATTATGCTATCAGATTTTTGTATTCAGCTGCAGATTTGCACTGGGTTTAATGCCTCTTTATTTTCCATGTAAATGGATTTTCAAAATTGTTTCTGTGGAAAAGTGAAGGCATTTTTTCTCTATTTTTCCACTTAATGTCATTGAGCTGGCATTTGAGTGAATTATGAAAAATCAAGAACCTGAAAGCTACGGCCCTGCTGAAGTCCATTGTATAGTAAGAAGCAATTTCTGCCGAACAGTGAGAAAAAATCCAATAGATCTGGAAATGTGCACAGAGAAAGCAGCAGTACTTTGTTATATTAATAATTTAGTTCTCATTTTCATCTTAATTCTTCATATTTTGTGAGTTTTGCCCTCTTACAGAAGCAACAGCAGCATGAAAAATATCCACTAGCACAAACGTTTTCAGATAGTTTTCACTAGACTTATACTGACCTTCTTGGACTTTGTTACAGCAGAAAGTTCAAGTTATTTGTTCATGATATGACAAATAATAAGACTTCTTTAGCCAAAGTATTCAGCTCCTGATTCTTAAGATTCTATTTCCCACTGAAATCAGTTATGGCTGAGTCTGAAAATTTATTTGTGAACTTAGGTCTTTTTTGCTTTATTCACATAACCGGATAAAGCTTCTATATGTGCCTCTTAAAAGATCTAAGTGTTTCACTGATTTTGTGTCATTTATACAGAACATACTAAAGATCTGAAAGAAGATGAAAGAAAAAATAAAGGTGTCAGTAGTGGCTGAAAATTCAATCACTTGTTTTCTGCTGGAAGAAATGAGATTTTTCTTGATTATCTATATGTAAAATAAATCATACATACTGATTATTGTTAGATTTGATATTTTTAAAAAGGGAAGTAACATTTCTTTCTGAATTGCAAGCAAGATGAATTAAATGTATGCCTGTGAGTTTCCATATGAAGTAAAGTGACATTTACTCACATCAAACAAAAGAAAGAGATAGATGCAACAAATTTCTGATCCACATGGATACTTGCAATTTCCACAAACAAATAAGGCTGTCATCTCATGTTGGAATGTGTCTAAAGTGTCTCAGCCAGAGCAATGCCAAAGACTTTTGGACCACGTAGTATCAGAACAAGAATGCTGGAGGATAAAAGGGAGCACATTATAAAGACAACAATCAGGTTTCAAGATTTCTAACACTTGTTCCAGTGGAATCTGTCACTGCCAACTTTTCAGCACTTCTCTGTCATATAATGCATTTCATTTCACAGCTCTCAACCAAGTCCCAGAGGCTGCTTAGCTTGTACTATAGTCATAAACTGAGTGAAGTGAGGAGGATATTGGTTGTGTACAAGTTCATAGAGTTCTCATTTGGATATTGCTTTCTTGTGTGACAACTAACAGTATGTTTGTAGTTTCAAACTGAAGGTGGCAGTAGGACTAGAATGTTTTGGCACCTGTATGGAGACTGCAATTTTCAGTCACCAGTCATTCCAAATTTATTTATTTTTAATTCTTTCTGTGGATTTCCTTCTGCAACTTTGAAAGCTTGCAGTCATTCATAAGTCATATGGTAAAACAATTTAATCATCTTCAGAATATATTTCTTTTCATTGTGACAAGGAATTTGAATGAAGAAAAGAAAAAAAATATGCCAATAGTGCAACTGGGAAAGCAAGTACTGAATGCACCACCATAAAAATCAAGCAAATAAGAAACTAGTTAAAAAGCTTTTAGATTGTTTGAAATGACCATTAAATCTTGTGAAAGTTGTATGAAGCATCATACTGGGAAACAAAAAAAGGAACAGTGAATTTTAGCCTATGTAAATCCTGAGTGCCCTCATGGTGCTTTCAAAGTTCTTAGCACTGTGTGACGTCAACATTCTGTTAATTAAAACTTCCTCAGTTTTACAAAGAGCCACACACTGGTTTGTTAACATTTTCTTAAAGATTCTTTGGGAGTGACAGATTTAATCTTCCAAGAACAAATGAGGAATGTGAAGAGTTCTTGGAAGAAAAGCTTTGGTAAGTCTGCTTCTTTGGCTTCAGGGAAAATCTGAGAACGGTTTATTTTGGAAAACAAGTTGTGTGTCCCTACCTCCGTATGCACCAGTTAGAGAGGTAATAATGTTCCTTTCATAGAAACTTTGTATTAATGTCTATAAAAGCTGAGCACAATGAAGCTCAGTGAATAGCTTCTTTTCACTGTCCATCCAGATCAGTGAGCAGGTAGCTCCATATAGTGGTTATGAACTCATTAGGATATAACATGAAAAATGACCTTAGAAAATAGAGGGCTCAGGACATTATTGTTGGTCTCTTTCATATAGGAAAAATATTGGATGTTATAGCCTATTCACAATGTTTTCCTTGCAGTATTGCCAGCTTTTGGGCATGTTTTCTGTGAAAACAAAGGGAATCAAAGAAAAGATTCCTAGTTCATTTCAACTAGGGGAGAGAGAAAAAAAGCAGAGACGGGATGTTAAGTTTGTAAACATACATTGTAATGATGCTTGTCAGAGGATGACAACCATTTCTTTTTGCTGTAAACCTAGAAACACTGATCTTTGCCACTTCAAGACACAATTATTAAAATGCATTTCTGTCATGCTATCTTCTTTCCCTACTTCAGAAAGATGGGTGAACATAGGAAGTAGAGCCTGAGTAGTCTATGGCTGCTTTCGGATACACCAAATATCCTTTGATTCATAAAAGATTGCCATTGCTCTACAGTGTGAATTTCAAATGCTGATATCTGAGGGATTGTGTATGCCCACCCTATCTTGTTGCAGTGACTCAAGAATAATGTATCTTTGGAGAATAAAGATAAATTAATGCCTTGTTTTTAATTATTTGAGTTTTACTCACTAAAATTTCTCCTCTGTTTTTTTGTTAGTTAGTTAGGTTGTTTGTTTGTTTGATGTTTTGCTTTGATTTTGGTGGTGTGGTTGTGTTGCTTTTTTTCCAAGAAGGAACTAGGAACATAGTATTACAAAACATCTGAAGACAACTTCCAAACAGTTCATTGTAATCTCATATTCTGTTTAGTTCTACAGGGTACTGCAGGCAGGACTGAAGGTTTTGCACAAAGGTTTATACATTATATTCATTAGTGGTATACAAAGTGACAATCTATTCCAAGCCCCACTAGTAGTGAAGTTATTTATAGTGGATAGACATGCAAGGAATTGGTAGACAGTATCCTCAGTTCTGCACTGTTAAGTATATTTTGAATTAGGAAGTGAAATACTGGTTTCATTTTTCTTTTCCTTTTAAGGCATTCTTGTCTGTTCAACACTGATTTTGTATGTTTTGCTGAAAATCTAGTTATTGTTTCTTTAAAGTAAAGTAATAGTAATAACCAACTAAAACTCCACTGGAACTTGGTTTTGGCTCTTATCACATCTCCTAGCAGAATTTTTATGAACTGAAAAATTAGATGCCTTGCACAGGTAACATGAAAGCTACAATAGCTCATAAATCCCATGCAGGTAAGCACTGCTGGAGTATTATGCCCTACACAAGCACTGGGCATCAATCACAAACAACTACAGTGTACCTGAATTAGAAAATACTCCAAAACCTTGCTGTCAGGAAAGCTGTTTTGACATTCCTGGTGTTTTCTCTAGAGAATGAGTTCATGTTACTCTTGCATGTTTCTGGCAGTGAGATAGAATTCAGACCATAACTGTTAGGACAGACTTAATTCTCAGTCACTGTGATATTCACTGGTTTTCATTGAGTTGTCTGTATTTTATAAAATAAAGCATACAAATATTATAATTGGACAATTTTGTAGGAATGCAAATGCCTTGACAAGATCAAAGGTCTTGATATTTTATCACTTAAATATTTCAGTAATACATATATTTTTAATGTGAAAATGCCTCAGTAGTTCGCAGTAGAAGTCTACATATTTCTAAAGCATAAGCACTTTTTCTCCTTTTGAGAATCACATGAAATCGCAGAATCACATAATGGTAGGGGTTGGAAGGGATCTCTGGGAATCATTAAACCTGACATCCTGCTAAAGCAGGTTCCCTACAGCAGGTTGCACAGGAAAGCATCCAGGCGGGTCTTGAATATATCCAGAGAAGAAGACTCTAGAACCTCTCTTCCAGTGCACTGTCACTGTCACAGTGAATAAGTTCTTCCTTATGTTTGTTTGGAAATTCCTGTGTAGTATTTTTTGCCTGTTTCCCCTTGTCCTGTTGCTGCACACCGCTAAAAAGAGCCTGGCCCCATCCACTTGAGTCCCACACTTTATTTTGTAAACAGTAATTAGTTCCTTCTCAGCATTCTCTTCTCCAAGTCTGAACAGGTCCCAGGTCTCTCAGGCTTTCCTCATATGAGAGACGTTCCAGGCCTCTTGTCATCTTTGTGGCTCAATTTTGATCACAATTCTTAATGTGTTTCAGATAAGTTTAGATCCAAATCTTACTTTGTTTTGCTGACACATTCTTAAGGTGTTCTATTGCAGGTAAGGGTAAAATCTGGATAAGAAATTTTGTTATTGGTATAACTTGTTCTTTTTCATCAGGCATATTCTTGGTGCATACATACAGAGCGAAAAAGTTCATTTAAGAAGTTTCAGTTACCAGGCTGGCACTGTAGAGCACTGGAGTATATGCTCCAGGATAAACTAATCTAGCTGAAATAGTTTTACAATAATCCATTACCTCAGAATGAAACCATCAGGGTGTCTGATTTCCTTGAGAAACAGTGGTTTCTGGAAAAGCAGTTGAAGAAAGGGCTTCCCAGCCAAAAACAGAAATGAAAAATCATAAATAAATAATATATATACTACAAAGGTTTCTGTGACATGGTTCTAGTGGATTGAAAGAAGAACTGAAGAAGTAAAGAAATGAAAAGGGAAAAAAAAGAAAGGAAGGAAAGAAGAGAAAAAGGGAAAAGAGAGGAAAATAAAACAAAAAGAAATTAAAAAAGAAGAAAAATATAAAAATATTAAAAAGAAAAAGAAATGTAGTTTACAAGACTGTATTTCTCACAGTAAATAGTGTTCTTACCATATTACTTTTGAAAGTGTCTAAGGGTACACTGTCTTGAGGACAGAGGAACATCGCAAAGTAGTATGGTCATCTCATTCACTTCCATCAATTTGTATAAACACCCATTTCTGCCATTTCCAGAAACTAGCAAAGGGAGTTAGTGGAAGCCCTTCTACTGAGTAAAAACGTATTTGAATCTTAGGTATTACCTCACTGAATCAGAAGTGAGATAGTGCTAACATAGTACATGAAACAATTTATATGAATCATCTTGTTGATAGATGATGAAAGATTTTCACCCAACAGATTTTATGCCAATTTCTAAGCAGTAAAAATAGAGCCTTAAAACACGTAATTCTTTCCTCTTAATTAAAGAGAATAATCACCATGTTGCAACAATTATTAATATTCTCTTTACGAGCATGAGTGTCAATCTCTTCCTGAATTTTGAGGTATAACAAATCTCTGAAATCTAACCACAGTCTTAGCCCATCACTTTGTTTCCTATGATCATTGCCAAATTTGAAAACTGTTTAACAAAACTGCTCAACTAAATAGTCATGTCTGTTTATGCTTGCTTCTGATTCCTACACTTTTCAAGTTTTATCATTACATCAATAATCAAGAAAGATTCATTTTTTCTTTATCCTACCTCAGCCACTTCCTTTTAATAGTTTTTGATGACCATTAAATTACATAAATTTATAGATTCTCTGATTGTCCTTAGATGTATTGTATTTCACTTTCATATGTTTTCCATGATATTACCACTACTACAATCCAAAATATGCTCTTAGACTTTATTATATGAGAACAATTACTTGTAACTTATTTTCTTTGTTTCAAAGTCTTATGCCAGTAATTTTGCTGTTTTCTGTTCAACAGATCTGTTCTAGTCTTTCTGCTGATAGAATTTGGTACTTCTGCTAGGAAATGCTTTGTTTATAAAATTGTTTTCTTTATTTTGTTTTTAAGAAAATAAATAAAACGTGGATGAAGAACAGAAAAACTATTTATTCACTGTTCATATGAACCACTGTATGTAGACTGATCTGAAAGTAACGTCTTCTTTATTTCCATGGAAACCACAGCAGATACAAAGAGCACAATAACACTGCTTGATAGAGCAAATTCTCACCTACAAAATGCTGTTTTCCAACATAGTCACCACCGTTAACATGCATTTTCACCAGAAATCATAAAGAGCCTGCATGGTATGCTCATAAAAATCATCACCAGTAGAGGTTTCACAGCTGCCATGCATTGTTGCTGAAATGCAGCACCCAGTGCTTCAGTCTGCTCACATTCATTGTTTGGTCACCATAAATGTTCAGCAAACATTGATGTATGTATGTCAGTGGGTGCCACTTTTTCTACATGAAGTAATTCAGTTATACATTTGTCTTTCATACACACTTCTGTTTCAGATGCCATTTTGTCAGACTGTCTCCTGTGCTGCCATCTGTTGCATGGCAACAAAATGTAACGGATATTGGTGGGAACGTTCAACTTCTACTTCCATACTACCAATATCCACCTCTGATATTGTGAGCCAAAATAATAGCATAGGAGGTATTACTCTCAGAGCAGCCTTCATAATACATAACTTCAGCTTTCTTTAGAAACTAATTCTGGTTAAAAAATCCCGTATTCCTTCTTGTAGGCTACTGATTGACAGAATAAGCACTCTGTCACCACTTCCATCAGACACCGGAAATTACTAAATTTCGTTCCAAAATCAGGATTGTTTTTCTGTTTGGTTGAATTTTTAATTGTCTTTAAAATAGTCAAAATCTGTTTGTACATTTATTAAGTTATCTATTTCTCATGAATGAACATTGCAAAATAAAAACGACTTTTCTTCTTCATTTTTATTTTACCTATTTTCCTATTTAAAGAGTGAAGTGTAGAGATTTCCTGTACTTAGGTCTTTTCCATATTGCCTCTACAAGGCATTGTACTAACATTTCTTTACTGTTTCTTGTACATTTAAAGATTACAGCTTCACTTTGCTCTTATGATTATTAAAGATTATTCTTTCTAGTATTAGCTAATATATATATATATTTAATTATTTTCTTTCTATGTAGTTGCCAAGCTATTCTCTATTATATTCAAAAAATACATCTCTCAGATGACGTCCCCAGTGACTGGAATAAGGGAAGCATCCCTTAAGAAAGAGAATACCAGGAACTACAAGCAAATGAGCCTCACCTCTGTTATGGGGAAAATCATGGAAGAGATCCTTCTGGAAGCTGTGTTAGGGCACATGCAAGGCAAGGAAGTGACTCAAGACAGCTATCGTTGCTTCAACAAGTTACCCTTGGTCACGCCTGACCAATCATCTAGTGGCTTTCACAATAATGTGACAACATAATTGGGCAAAGGAAGAGTAACTGATGACATTTGTCTGGGCTTCCACAAGGCCTTTGATGTGGTCCCAGACCACATCCTTATTTCTTTAAGTTGGAGAAATATGGATTTGAAGGGTAGATTATTCAGTGGAAAAGGAACTGGTTGGATCATCACACCCAGAGTGGCTCCTATGTCCAGGTGGAGGCCACTGAAGAGTGGTGTTCCTCAGAGGGAACCTTGGGAACATTGCTCTCTAACATCTTTATTAATGATCTAGGCAGTGGGATTGAATGTACTCTCATCAAATTTTCTCGTGACACTAAGATAGATGGTACAGTTGCTAGGACATAAAGAAGTTATGCTATCCAGAGGGACCTGAACAAGACTGAGAAACGAGCCCACATGAATGGGTTGAGGTTCAACATGCTGAAATGCAAGATGATATAGTTGTGCTGGGGCAATAGCAGACATGAGTACAGACTGGAGGAAAAATTGTGAGCAGCCCTGTGGTGAAGAATTGGTGTTTCTGGTGAATGGAAAGCTTCAGATGAGTCAGGAGTGTGCACTAGCAATTAGGAAGGCCCCCTCTGTCCTGGACTGCACTGAAAGAGGAGTGGACAGCCGAAAGAGGGAGCTGCTTGTCTCTTTCTATTCTGACCTCTTGAAGTTCCACTTGGGATCCTCAACACAAGAGAGATGTGGAGCATTTGGAGTGGGTCCTGAGTAGGCCACAAAATGGTCAGAGGGCTGGAGCGCCTCTCCTATGAACACAGGCTCAGAAAGCTGGACTTGTTCCTTTTGGAGAAGAGAAGGCTTCAGGGAGATCTCCTTGAGGCCTTTCAGTACTTAATAGGAGGGAAGCTGGCTTTTTACTTGGTCCTGTAGTGATGAGACAAGGGAAAAGATTTTAAACTACAAGACGGCAGGTTTAGATTAGATTTTAGGAGGAATTTTTTTTCCTTAGAGGCTGGTAAGGCACTTGAACATGTTGTCCAGAGAAGCTGTGGATGCTCCTTCCCCAGAGGCATTCAAGGTCAGATTGGTTGGAACCTTGGGCAGCTTGACCTAATGGGTGGGGTGAATTTATTCCCAGCAGGGAGGTTGGAACTAAGTGATCTTTGTGGTGCCTTGAAACACACGCCATTTCATGATTCTATTAATTTTTCTATTAATACTATACTGCATAGTTGGGGGACCCCAATTGTGTAGTATGATTTGAAGTGCTAGATAATACAGTTTAAGAAAAATAAATGTTTCTTTTTCATCTTTACTTCATTCTTCACTTTATGACAAACACTGTCTTAAGAATTCATTATATTCATATCTATTACTTCTGTTAGTATGCTTTGTTAGTAGCCTTTTTTTTTTTCAGATNACGAAAAACAACAAAAAACTACTCCCATAGCTGTTTTACAACAAAAGACAGAAAACCAATTATTACTATCAGAACTTTCAGAGTCTCAGGGTCTTGTTCTAATAAATAAATGTATTAAACTATGGTATATGCAGCTCTGGGAAATAACAAAACTGTGCAAGCAACATATGAATGATCACAGAAGACAAAGGAACGTATCTCTGGTAAGAAGGTATTCTAAGTAACTTCTTCAGTAGCATTCATGTGAAATAAATTAACCAGACAGATGCTAAAAGCAAAATGTAAGTGAGACAATAGAAAAATGTAGTGTCACGGATGTTGCAGCATAAGTGCCACTTTTTTCATGGTTTTTACATGACTGGAACAAAGTTTAAATCAAGCCATCAATTTAAGAATCTAAATCAATTTTTTGTTTGCATAAATAGGCTCCAAGTAACCAGAGAGCTAAATGTAAACAGCAGTATTGTCTGTACTTTGTCCTGTGATAAATAGGAAGAAAATGGTTTAATAGTAAAGGCCATAATTATCCACGGCTCTCAGTTTACAATTAGTTTTCCTTGACAGTTAAAGTCATAAATGCCAGCTTTAATCATACGTTCAGGTTGAATTAGGCACTGCCAACGCTGCAAGAGTTCTAATCCTCTTTCTTTCCTTCTCATTCCTTCTCATAATGAAATAATAATGTAAATTCACTTCATTGATGGGACAACCCATGTGAATTTATTATAGGCTTGGAGAAGTCTCTTGAAAGGGATAAATTCTTTCTGGGTACAGACTTGACGTAATTCAAACCAGACAAGAAAAAAAATGGAGCTGTCATCAGAGGCCAGGGTATGGAATGGATTTAATTTGTATGAATAGGCTTTTTAATAAGTATAACAAGGCTAAGCTCCAGCTTTACTAGTGGAGTATTACTGCTGTCATTTTCCAAATCTTGATGTACTAACTCTATTTGTGGAATGAAGATCAGCTGTAAATCCCATTTCTTGTTATACTGCAGCTTGCTGTGGACACAGATACTGCACAGTTGCCAGGCTTAGTGACCAACTCTTTTAATTATTTGAGTTAAGACAAATGGAACAATTAGCTCCTTGTAAAACCATTTGTGGTACTCAGTGACATGTATCAACCTTTCCTGTAGAACAAACTCCACCTTTTAGTTAATGCTCAGATTTTTATCAGGTAAGGCTTGTTGTCAATATGATAGAATACTTAATTATTTTAACTTCCAAGGGCCATTTTAGCTAGTAAGAATATATAACACTTCCAAAAAGGGTAATTGCTCCCAATAAATAAACATATCCAGAGCATAGAACCTGAAACTAAAAATGACATAGCACAGATTTATTAACCACGTATTATATCACCATAATATACAAGTCCAATTAGTGAAATTAAAAGTTTTCCAACAAAAAAAGGAAGTCCTAATTTCATTAAGCAACTGTCACAAATTTCAAGCTATCTCCATGGGGTTTATAGACATCATTACCACTACCTTGTTTTATGAAACTACTGTTTTGGCCACAGCAGGCTGCCTGCATTACTAACACTAGGTTTCCCATGAAAAAAATAAGGCTAGTGCAATCGTACTGATTTAAAGAGACATGACAGAATGAACCCCTTTCTTTTTACTTTCTTATTTGTTTGAATTACCTGAAACCTGTTTTCAAGTTTCTCAAACAGAAAAAAAAACTTTTTTTTTCTGAACCAATAATGAAAGCAGTCTTTCTCATCTGTCTTGCATATAGAATCATAGAATTGCTGAGGTTGGAAAAGATCTTAAAGATCATGAAGTCCAACCACAACCCTACCATACTACCCTAACTCTAACAACCCATCATTAAATTATGTCCCTGAGCATCACATCCAGATGGTTTTTAAACACATCCAGGGATGGTGATTCAATCACCTCCCTGGTGAGCCTATTCCAGTGCTTAACAACCCCTTCTGTAAAGAAGTTTTTCCTGATATCCTCCTCTCATGCAACTTAAGGCCATTTCCCCTCGTCCTGTCACCTGTCACCAGAGAGAAGAGACCAACCCCATTCTCACTGTAATCACCTTTCAGATATTTGAAGAGAGCGATAAGGTCTTACCCTCAGTCTCCTCTTCCCCAGACTAAAGAGCCCCGGTTCCTTCAGTCACTTCTTGTTGGGCATATTCTTCAAGCCCTTCATAAGCCTTGTTGTCCTTCCTTGACCTGCTCCAGCACCTCAATGTAATTTTTTTCACAAATCTTATGAACAAATCTTCAACACGAATATCAGCTTAGTTCAGATTCTGTCCAAAACTTTTGTTTATCTGGTTTAACTGCTGTAATAAACTTGGCCTTGTTCAATGATCAGTCTGGAACTCAGTGCTGATTGTTCTGTTATTATCTTTTGTAAAGAAACATAATGCTTTACTCCATAAACTTTAATTTCATCTTCTGCTCAGTGTAGCATTCCCAAAGGCTTCCTCTTAATTTTGATGGAATAAGGATATACAGCATTCATGCTTATATGTTGCCAGGTTCTTCAGATATTACTGATGTGCAATTGAAGATTTTTCCCTTTACCATCTAATGTTTAAAATATCTTAAAATTTCAGATGAAATACTTACTGCAGAAATCAGCTTTCCTCCAATAATGACTGCATTATTAATTTAATTACAACAATGGAAATGGATATTGCAATCCAAAGTGATATGAAAGAATACAAAGTAAGAGGTATGTTTAGAACAAACAATGGCTTCCCCTCCTCAAACCATTAATGATGTGACTAATTTCATCCACTGCATCTACTTACTTTCATTTTGGTCCCAAATTATTTTCATGCATTAAATTTTGCACTAGAAAGGCTGAATATGACAGTAAATAATAAAACCCACTGGAAACCAATATTGTTTCAAGGCCAGTACTCAATCTGCACCACTCAATCTGAATATATGTGGGTATACATTTAAGTAATGGAAAGTAAAAGGAGTTTGGACAATTTTGTTTAATGAAGCCATTGCATGATTGTCTGAAAATTTAATATTTAATTATAATGAAAGTGAATAGTTCACAACAGAAATACTTAGGCTCTGTGAAGTCCCCTTACTGAACTATCACTTTCTACACAACATTAATATCATTTCACAATATTAATCTGATGAATCATTTTTTAAAATTTATATCTGATATTTTCTTTAAACTTTAAACTTGAGGGTTTCAGCAATAGGGAATGTAGGCTCTGTGTAATAGTGATACATAAAAAAAGTGTCTGTATCTTCTGAAGGGAAGGCTGAAAGCTAGACCTGTAACTCTCTCAAACCTCTGCTGATTTTCTAATACAATATTCTAGTGGCTATTGCTGAACACAGAGAGCTTCAGAAACAGTGTCTTTCTACTAGGATGAGAAAAACCTAAAATCTTCTTCATTTTCTCCAGATCCCAAATTTGGCCAGGAAAAGATTTTAGTTAGTTCTGGAATAATCAGTGCCCTTGTTGCTCTAGAAAGATCTGTCATAGCTGTAATGCTTTCTAGAGAAAGTAGTAAATTTAAAACATTATGTAGTTTTTATTTTATTTCTGGCTTTCATGTATGCTTTTATATTCTTGCAACACTTCATGTTTTTTTTATGTAAGATTTTATGCTTTTGTCTGCTACTGTTCAGGTTTCCATTAAATTTTCCACTTACCACTCACTATTGCACAATTTTTGCTTCTCTTTACAATAAAAATTAAGCCTTTTTTTTTTTTAATTTTTGCTATTCTCTGTCAAGTAATGTTCACTTTTTATTTTTTCTAATTTACCTCATCTTCATGCTTTATAAATTTTCTTTTTACCTTCTACCCAAATCTCTTGCCTTCTTCCATATATCTCCTTCCAAAAATACAAGCTTCCGTTGGGCTACAACATGAACAAATCACATTTCTGTTGCCTTTTGTCAGTATGCAAGCTAGAATCAAATATAATAGTTTGAAATATTAAAATCATGTTTACCTTGAGGTGTTTTAATAATTTTTTGCTATACAAACTTAGTATTTCAAAGACCATTAAGATTTCATGCGTGCTGCCTATTTTTCCTGTTTCTGAAAACACAGAAGCAACAAAGACTTAAATGTGAAGCCAATTTGTAAGTGGGATACATACAGTGGGATAATGCAGGAATAAGGCATAGACCTCTAAGTAAATAATCTGACATTCATGTCTTGAAAAATGTCAGGCTGGACTCCCCTTCACTTTTTTGTGTGTTCACAGCATTACAGTATATTCAGTTTTACCCCATGTACACTCATTTGCTAGATGTCATCAGAGGTGAATAGATGTCTGATCATCAACCACATGCAAGCAGGTAGTGACCAGCCCAGTTAAGAGAAAATACACCATGCAGAGAAAAGTTTGCAGTAAATTACCTTCCTGATCAGGAATATATTTTCATTGCTTAAGCAGGCTTTTATGCCTAATACTGGAATTCAAATCTGTTGATATACACATCATTATCAGTCAGTAGGAGAAAGATCATACATACGAGGTACTCTTCTGGAAGTAATGCCTCCTATTTTATTATGTCAGCCTAGTATGTCAAAGGTAGATATTGGTGGTATGGCAGTAGAAGTTGAACATTCCCATCATTATTCCATTAAATTTTATTGCTGTGTGACAGATGGCAGCAAAGGGGCAGTCTGACAAAATGGAGTCTGACATGGAAGTGTATATGAAGAAAAGACATGGAATTGAATTCCTCCATGTGGAGAAAATGGTACCAACTGACATTCACCAACACTTACTGAATGTTTATGGAGGGCAAGCAGTGGATGTGAGCACAGTGAGGAAGTGGATGGTGAGTTTCAGAAGTGGCGACAGAGACAGCAACTCATCTCTGCTTATGCAGACTTCTATGTGTGTGGCATGCNAAATATTTAAACAAAGTTGATACAGTAGAAGTCATATTGACAGAAATCTTAAATGTGTAGGTGCTTCTGAAATCAGTAGAGCTGTGTCAGCGTAGTGTCATATTATCTTGAAAACTTCAGAACTTCAGTGGATCTGACTTTCTGTTTTGACATTGTTATACAAATATGTTCATACAAGGGCTACTCTGAAGGTAATACCTCCTTTTTTATTATGTTGGCCCAGTATGTCAGAGGTGAATGTTGGTGGCATAGCAGTAGAGGTTGAATATTCTTACCAATATTCCATTAAATTTTGTTACTGTGTGACAAATGGCAGCAGAGGGCAGTCAGAAAAAATGGCATCTGATGGGGAAGTGTATATGAAGCAAAGATACGGAACTGAATCCCTCAGTCTGGTAAAAATTTCAGTCGTTGACATTTCTTGATGCTTGCTGAACATCTGTGGAGGCCAAACAGTGGATGAGGTGATGGGTGCTGTGTTTCAGTAGTGGCAACAGCAACAGTGGGTAACCTCCACTCAGCCAAATTTTTGTGAGTGTGGTATCCAAGCTCTTGTTCATTGTTGATGAAAATGGTGTTGATTATGTTGAAAACCTGTTTTGTAGCTGAGAATTTGTTCTATCAAATAGTGTTATTATGCTCTTTGTATCTGTACTAGTGTCCATGGAAACAAAAGGCATTAGAGCTGCCTCTGAAAAATAGCCATCACCAGATGGAGAGCTTGTGGGTTAAAATTAGAGACCAGACCAAGAAAGAACATCTGGCAGTTAAGGTCTACTACAAGCCACCTGATCAAGAGGAGCTGGTTGACGAGGTCTTTTTGCTTCAGCTACAAGAGGCATTACGCTAGAAGGCTTTCATTCTGATGTGGAATCTCAACCATTCAGATATCTGCTGGGAAAGCAACACAATGAGCTGCAAGGAATCTGAGAGACTCCTGGGTTCCATCAAGAGTAACTTCCTGGTCCAGTTATTGGACAGAACAACCAGAGGTGATGCATTACCTCTGACCTGGTACTCACCAGTGCAGAGGAGGTCATTAAAGAGGTTAAGACTGGAGACAGTCTGGGCTGTAGCAACCATGCCGTGGTTGTTTGTGATCTCAAGGAATATGAGCCTGGCAAAGAGTGGAGTCAGGGCCCTAAGATTGAGGAAAGCAAAATTCCATCTGGTTAAGGAGTTATTGGACCAGATCCCCTGAGAACTTGTTCCTAGGGACATAAAAATGTAACAGACCTGGCAGGTATTTAAGGACACCATTCTGAAAGCACAGGAGCTCTCCATCCCTCAGCATCAGAAATCAAGCAGAGGAGACAGGAGACTATAATGGCTGAACAAGGACCTCCAGGTCAAATTGAGAGATAAGGAAGAAAAGTACAGGCAGTGGAAACACAGAAAAATACAAGGATGCTATTCATACATGCATAGATGGGATCAGGAAAGCCAGGACACAAATGGAACTGAACTTGGCAACAGAAGTACAAAACAAAGAATTCTTTAGATACATTGGCCTCAAGAGACGGGCACTGGAGGGTGTACCCCCTCTGAAAAACAAAAAGAGAGAACTGGCTTCAGCACTCACAGAGAAGGCTGAGGTATTCAGTGAGTTCTTTGCTTCTGCCTTCACTGGCAGTCAGACTTCTTGCATCTCTCATGTCCCTGAACCTCTAGACAGGGGTCAGGAAAGAAAAATCCCTGCCAATGAAAGAGTCAAGTAAACCTGAGACCACCTCATGAGACTGAATATGTACAAGCCTATGAGGCCAGAAAATACACATTCCAGAGTTATGAAGGATCTGACTGATGTGGTTGCCAAGGCACTCTGCATCATATTTGAAAAGCCATGGCTGCCATGTGAACTTTGCAGTGGCTGAAGAAAGGGAAAGATCACTTCGATTTTTAAGAAAGGGAGAAAGGAAGATCCAGAAAAAAATACAGGCTGGTGACCCTCATTTCTGTGCCTGGGAAGATCATGGAGCAGATCCTCCCAGAAACTATGTTAAGACGTGTATGAGATGAGGAGGTGGTTTGAGACAGGCAGCATGGCTACACCAAGGACAGGTCATGTCTGACCAATCTGCTGACCTTCAACAACTGAGTGATTCCACCAATGGATGAAGAAAGGGCCACTGATGTTGTCTACCTGGACTTCTGCTGGGCGTTTGAGATTGATAGTCCCCCCACCACATTCCTATTGCTAAATTGGAGAGAGATAAATTTGAGGGCTGGACTAATTGATGTTTAAAGAGTTGGTCTGATGGCCACAGATGGAGTGGTCAATGGAACTATGTCCTGGTGATGGCCCATGATGATTAGTGTCTGCCAGGGATCCATCCTTGTACCAGTGATCTTGAACATCTTCATCAATGACACAGATAGTGGAATCAAGTGTACCTTCAGCAGGTTTTGATGACGACATCAAGCTGGGCGGTGCAGTTGACACAACAGAAGGAAAGGATGTGATCCAGAGGAGCCTGAGCAGATTTGAAAAGTGGGCCTCTGTGAATCTTCCTAGATCTCCCTACAGCTTTCTCTTCTCCAGGCTGGACAACTTCAACACTCTCAGCTTCTTTTCAAAGGAGGAATGTTCCTGTCCTCTGACCATTTTTGTGACCCTCATCTGGACCTTCTCCAACAACTCCACATCTTTCTTGTGCTGAGGACCTCAGATCTGGATGCAGTACTCCACATAGGGTCTCAGATTTGCTTAGGAGGAGAATCAACACTCTTGAGGTGCTTGTCATGCTTCTTTTTATGCTGCCCAAGACACATCTGGTTTTCAAATTATTGTTTATTTACAATATCTGAAGTTCATGGATTTCTCTGAAGTGTCCATCACACTCCTAGAGAGATTTGCCAACCTATTATATAACAGTAAAAGTTTAAATCTACTTAACAGTTTGCTTTTTAAGAAATCTGTTTCTTCTGCAATGTACATTAGTCTGTCACCAATAATATTTTTTGGGGAGAACAACAAAAAAAGAACCAACAATGAATAAAGCAAACAAATTAATTTAAAAAAAATAAAAGAAATAAAAAACACCACTTAGCCAAATCCACAACTGTCATAGTCAAGAAATTCACTTTAATTGAAGTGCTGAGAACTAATATATAGACAGTTTCAAGGCTTCTCTATACATGCTCAGCCGTGTGAAGTAAATAACTATTATCAAACCCTGAATTGTTAAAACATGTTTAGCTTTTAGATTAGTTTATGTAGCCCCAGGGCACATGGTTCTGCAGAACTTAAACTCTCAATTATTTTACAGAAATAAACATACAAAAGCACATCACTTATGTCTAGCTCTAACAGCTACAAATTGATCTTCATCAGGTATCATGGTATCTTTAGGAGCACATGTATTTGAACTAATAACGGGGCTGTGTGAATTTCGTACTATACATACAACCTTCCACCAGCAGCTTTCACTCATTAGAATTTTCCTCTCCAAAAATACATGATTTGACTTTTAGTCTCTGAAATCACCATTTCCTTGCCAGTAACTTTGCTGAACGAAGTAGAATTTAATACAAGAAAAAAATAATACAGAAGATGGAATGTGCGATGAGAGGGACTGTAAAGAAAGATGTACTAAATGGAAGTATCTGTCACCTCCTGAGACTATGAGTGGAATGATGGAATGAAGAATTAATGAAGAACAGTAGTAACTAAAGCTGGTTCTGCTGTGGAAAATGAATCTCATCCTTCCAAGAGTCATTACTGCTTTTAGATGATCACTGGGGAGTAAGATCCAGAGGTCTAAATTTCAAAAGCTAGGCAATCTAGATACACATGTCCAAATTAATTCTTAGATATGGTAACAAATTTGTTTCATCAACACGAGAAAAATAAACAAAAAACAGTCTCTCATGTAACATTTACTGTTACTGATTGCTTTACACTTTAGTACCTTAATCAGTGTGTCTGCTAATATTTACAAATTGACTGCCATTTATGCATATTTTTACCAGCATACCATTTGGACTGTCATTAATGTTTCAACATCATTACTTTTTTATTGTACATAGCAATCTTTTAAACTTTTAAGTCCCATTCTGTATTGATTTGTTGATCTAAAACGTCATTTCCACTTACAGTAGGTAAAAATTTGTACCATTTAAGTAATGAATGATGTAACTTTCCTAAACTATAGTTGAAGATATAACTTTTCTAGACAAACAGCCTGTCCGTACCAAACCTGACTGTCAAAACCTGCAGGTTCAACTTAAACTTTTATTCCAGATGCAAATTGGTATCCAATTTAAAGTGGAGGAATTTAATTTGTCTGGGTATCATACCCATTTGAAAACCTAAAAGCTGATCTGGGACTGCTGACAATTATTTTGGCATCTAAACAGATTCAGTCATCAGCCCACTTAATTAGAAATGGCACACGCCATTTCACAGGAAACAAATAACGTCAGGCAAACACAGATTATTGAACTTACGGCCTAAATCAATTGTGCTTGCAGTTAGAGCAATGAGTCCACACATATCTAAATTCGTAAGTAAAACAAAAAGAACAAAAAAGTCCAGACTATATAAACTAGCTTAGATTTTAATTTGAACCTTTCTAACTCAACGCATTTGAAGATATATTCCTGAAGTCTGTTGAATTGTTTTTTCTCTTAATTTGATCACCTGGAAAAAGTAAGGATAGGTCTTTTTTCTATTGTTGAAATTGTAGTATTAGCTTAAACAGGGAAGGATGATTTTATATTTTGCTGAGTAGCTAAGTAACACATTTATTTGTATTCTAAGGAGGAGACTATTCAGTTTGGGTTTTTTATTTGTTTGTATATTTGCTTTTCCTAGTTTTGTTAGACTCAAAAATTAGTCCTTCCGAGTTTGTTTGTTTGTTTGTTGTTTTTTTAAATTCATACATGGAAAAATGTTATCTAAGAGCTAGATCCTCAAAGCCAGCTGAAAAAAAATAATGATCATTAGATTCATAAAAATATTTAGGTTAGGATCTGAGTCAGAATACAGAGTAGTCATTGTCTTAACTGTAGCTTGCATCCTAAGGGTATTTTTATATTTCCACTTTTCTTCTGTTTTGCCTGTTGCCATCTACTAATTTTTATTTCATTGACTAATGCTGCTCAACAAGATGTCTTAATTATTGCACCTCAAATTATTGTTTTTGTCTCATTATCAGTCCCTCTAAGCCCCTTGGCACTGTTTTCCTCCTGAGAACCATGAATATTACATTAAACTGTCACACCAAAAATTCATTTAGCAAGTCTTCTCTCAGTACCCAGCAGATTTGTAGGGAGGAAATATAAAAAACACTGATAACGATGATAACTACAGTAACTAGAGGTGTAAGAATTTCTTGTGTAAGAATTACATCCAGTAAACCCTTTTTTTCTGTAACATTTTATCTCAACAGAATGCTGTAACAATGAGTAATCATACAATATTGTATAATAGCATTTCTTTCTGTCTCTTGTTAGTTGGTCATAACTCTTTTAGTGTGATAAATAATAAATAATTATTCCCAACATACTTTTGTCATATTTGTGTGTGTGTGTGTCTGTCTGTCTGTTTTGTTTTTTTTTCATATCTCCTTTGAAAGTTTAATTGTATGTACTCTGATTTTCAGCTAACAGTAGGTCAAGAAAGGCTTGAACATTGTGGCTTTTATCAATTGCACATCTTGAATTTCCTTCTTTCAACTTACCTAATCTCTCCTACCTGAAATCCATTCCAAGGGAAAAAAAAAAAAGTCAAAAATAGTAACGAAAAACAACAAAAAACTACTCCCATAGCTGTTTTACAACAAAAGACAGAAAACCAATTATTACTATCAGAACTTTCAGAGTCTCAGGGTCTTGTTCTAATAAATAAATGTATTAAACTATGGTATATGCAGCTCTGGGAAATAACAAAACTGTGCAAGCAACATATGAATGATCACAGAAGACAAAGGAACGTATCTCTGGTAAGAAGGTATTCTAAGTAACTTCTTCAGTAGCATTCATGTGAAATAAATTAACCAGACAGATGCTAAAAGCAAAATGTAAGTGAGACAATAGAAAAATGTAGTGTCACGGATGTTGCAGCATAAGTGCCACTTTTTTCATGGTTTTTACATGACTGGAACAAAGTTTAAATCAAGCCATCAATTTAAGAATCTAAATCAATTTTTTGTTTGCATAAATAGGCTCCAAGTAACCAGAGAGCTAAATGTAAACAGCAGTATTGTCTGTACTTTGTCCTGTGATAAATAGGAAGAAAATGGTTTAATAGTAAAGGCCATAATTATCCACGGCTCTCAGTTTACAATTAGTTTTCCTTGACAGTTAAAGTCATAAATGCCAGCTTTAATCATACGTTCAGGTTGAATTAGGCACTGCCAACGCTGCAAGAGTTCTAATCCTCTTTCTTTCCTTCTCATTCCTTCTCATAATGAAATAATAATGTAAATTCACTTCATTGATGGGACAACCCATGTGAATTTATTATAGGCTTGGAGAAGTCTCTTGAAAGGGATAAATTCTTTCTGGGTACAGACTTGACGTAATTCAAACCAGACAAGAAAAAAAATGGAGCTGTCATCAGAGGCCAGGGTATGGAATGGATTTAATTTGTATGAATAGGCTTTTTAATAAGTATAACAAGGCTAAGCTCCAGCTTTACTAGTGGAGTATTACTGCTGTCATTTTCCAAATCTTGATGTACTAACTCTATTTGTGGAATGAAGATCAGCTGTAAATCCCATTTCTTGTTATACTGCAGCTTGCTGTGGACACAGATACTGCACAGTTGCCAGGCTTAGTGACCAACTCTTTTAATTATTTGAGTTAAGACAAATGGAACAATTAGCTCCTTGTAAAACCATTTGTGGTACTCAGTGACATGTATCAACCTTTCCTGTAGAACAAACTCCACCTTTTAGTTAATGCTCAGATTTTTATCAGGTAAGGCTTGTTGTCAATATGATAGAATACTTAATTATTTTAACTTCCAAGGGCCATTTTAGCTAGTAAGAATATATAACACTTCCAAAAAGGGTAATTGCTCCCAATAAATAAACATATCCAGAGCATAGAACCTGAAACTAAAAATGACATAGCACAGATTTATTAACCACGTATTATATCACCATAATATACAAGTCCAATTAGTGAAATTAAAAGTTTTCCAACAAAAAAAGGAAGTCCTAATTTCATTAAGCAACTGTCACAAATTTCAAGCTATCTCCATGGGGTTTATAGACATCATTACCACTACCTTGTTTTATGAAACTACTGTTTTGGCCACAGCAGGCTGCCTGCATTACTAACACTAGGTTTCCCATGAAAAAAATAAGGCTAGTGCAATCGTACTGATTTAAAGAGACATGACAGAATGAACCCCTTTCTTTTTACTTTCTTATTTGTTTGAATTACCTGAAACCTGTTTTCAAGTTTCTCAAACAGAAAAAAAAACTTTTTTTTTCTGAACCAATAATGAAAGCAGTCTTTCTCATCTGTCTTGCATATAGAATCATAGAATTGCTGAGGTTGGAAAAGATCTTAAAGATCATGAAGTCCAACCACAACCCTACCATACTACCCTAACTCTAACAACCCATCATTAAATTATGTCCCTGAGCATCACATCCAGATGGTTTTTAAACACATCCAGGGATGGTGATTCAATCACCTCCCTGGTGAGCCTATTCCAGTGCTTAACAACCCCTTCTGTAAAGAAGTTTTTCCTGATATCCTCCTCTCATGCAACTTAAGGCCATTTCCCCTCGTCCTGTCACCTGTCACCAGAGAGAAGAGACCAACCCCATTCTCACTGTAATCACCTTTCAGATATTTGAAGAGAGCGATAAGGTCTTACCCTCAGTCTCCTCTTCCCCAGACTAAAGAGCCCCGGTTCCTTCAGTCACTTCTTGTTGGGCATATTCTTCAAGCCCTTCATAAGCCTTGTTGTCCTTCCTTGACCTGCTCCAGCACCTCAATGTAATTTTTTTCACAAATCTTATGAACAAATCTTCAACACGAATATCAGCTTAGTTCAGATTCTGTCCAAAACTTTTGTTTATCTGGTTTAACTGCTGTAATAAACTTGGCCTTGTTCAATGATCAGTCTGGAACTCAGTGCTGATTGTTCTGTTATTATCTTTTGTAAAGAAACATAATGCTTTACTCCATAAACTTTAATTTCATCTTCTGCTCAGTGTAGCATTCCCAAAGGCTTCCTCTTAATTTTGATGGAATAAGGATATACAGCATTCATGCTTATATGTTGCCAGGTTCTTCAGATATTACTGATGTGCAATTGAAGATTTTTCCCTTTACCATCTAATGTTTAAAATATCTTAAAATTTCAGATGAAATACTTACTGCAGAAATCAGCTTTCCTCCAATAATGACTGCATTATTAATTTAATTACAACAATGGAAATGGATATTGCAATCCAAAGTGATATGAAAGAATACAAAGTAAGAGGTATGTTTAGAACAAACAATGGCTTCCCCTCCTCAAACCATTAATGATGTGACTAATTTCATCCACTGCATCTACTTACTTTCATTTTGGTCCCAAATTATTTTCATGCATTAAATTTTGCACTAGAAAGGCTGAATATGACAGTAAATAATAAAACCCACTGGAAACCAATATTGTTTCAAGGCCAGTACTCAATCTGCACCACTCAATCTGAATATATGTGGGTATACATTTAAGTAATGGAAAGTAAAAGGAGTTTGGACAATTTTGTTTAATGAAGCCATTGCATGATTGTCTGAAAATTTAATATTTAATTATAATGAAAGTGAATAGTTCACAACAGAAATACTTAGGCTCTGTGAAGTCCCCTTACTGAACTATCACTTTCTACACAACATTAATATCATTTCACAATATTAATCTGATGAATCATTTTTTAAAATTTATATCTGATATTTTCTTTAAACTTTAAACTTGAGGGTTTCAGCAATAGGGAATGTAGGCTCTGTGTAATAGTGATACATAAAAAAAGTGTCTGTATCTTCTGAAGGGAAGGCTGAAAGCTAGACCTGTAACTCTCTCAAACCTCTGCTGATTTTCTAATACAATATTCTAGTGGCTATTGCTGAACACAGAGAGCTTCAGAAACAGTGTCTTTCTACTAGGATGAGAAAAACCTAAAATCTTCTTCATTTTCTCCAGATCCCAAATTTGGCCAGGAAAAGATTTTAGTTAGTTCTGGAATAATCAGTGCCCTTGTTGCTCTAGAAAGATCTGTCATAGCTGTAATGCTTTCTAGAGAAAGTAGTAAATTTAAAACATTATGTAGTTTTTATTTTATTTCTGGCTTTCATGTATGCTTTTATATTCTTGCAACACTTCATGTTTTTTTTATGTAAGATTTTATGCTTTTGTCTGCTACTGTTCAGGTTTCCATTAAATTTTCCACTTACCACTCACTATTGCACAATTTTTGCTTCTCTTTACAATAAAAATTAAGCCTTTTTTTTTTTTAATTTTTGCTATTCTCTGTCAAGTAATGTTCACTTTTTATTTTTTCTAATTTACCTCATCTTCATGCTTTATAAATTTTCTTTTTACCTTCTACCCAAATCTCTTGCCTTCTTCCATATATCTCCTTCCAAAAATACAAGCTTCCGTTGGGCTACAACATGAACAAATCACATTTCTGTTGCCTTTTGTCAGTATGCAAGCTAGAATCAAATATAATAGTTTGAAATATTAAAATCATGTTTACCTTGAGGTGTTTTAATAATTTTTTGCTATACAAACTTAGTATTTCAAAGACCATTAAGATTTCATGCGTGCTGCCTATTTTTCCTGTTTCTGAAAACACAGAAGCAACAAAGACTTAAATGTGAAGCCAATTTGTAAGTGGGATACATACAGTGGGATAATGCAGGAATAAGGCATAGACCTCTAAGTAAATAATCTGACATTCATGTCTTGAAAAATGTCAGGCTGGACTCCCCTTCACTTTTTTGTGTGTTCACAGCATTACAGTATATTCAGTTTTACCCCATGTACACTCATTTGCTAGATGTCATCAGAGGTGAATAGATGTCTGATCATCAACCACATGCAAGCAGGTAGTGACCAGCCCAGTTAAGAGAAAATACACCATGCAGAGAAAAGTTTGCAGTAAATTACCTTCCTGATCAGGAATATATTTTCATTGCTTAAGCAGGCTTTTATGCCTAATACTGGAATTCAAATCTGTTGATATACACATCATTATCAGTCAGTAGGAGAAAGATCATACATACGAGGTACTCTTCTGGAAGTAATGCCTCCTATTTTATTATGTCAGCCTAGTATGTCAAAGGTAGATATTGGTGGTATGGCAGTAGAAGTTGAACATTCCCATCATTATTCCATTAAATTTTATTGCTGTGTGACAGATGGCAGCAAAGGGGCAGTCTGACAAAATGGAGTCTGACATGGAAGTGTATATGAAGAAAAGACATGGAATTGAATTCCTCCATGTGGAGAAAATGGTACCAACTGACATTCACCAACACTTACTGAATGTTTATGGAGGGCAAGCAGTGGATGTGAGCACAGTGAGGAAGTGGATGGTGAGTTTCAGAAGTGGCGACAGAGACAGCAACTCATCTCTGCTTATGCAGACTTCTATGTGTGTGGCATGCAGGCACTTGTTCATTACTGGTGAAAATGCATAGCTAATAGTGGTGACTGTGTTGAAAAACAGTGTTTTGCAGTTGAGTATCTGCTCTATCAAATGGTGTTTATTGTGCTCTTTGTATCCATTGTAGTATCCATGGAAATCAATAGAAGGCATTATTTTTGGAGCAACCTACATAGATCTGATGCCACATGCAATAGCAGCAGAAACAAGACCTATAAATAAACAGCTCACTATAATCCAGGCCGTGCTATGGAGCTTGCATTCTACTTTCATCCCTCATACTTCACATAATAGAATTGATTTTGTACTACTACAAAGAGCCTCTCCATGGTGACCAAAGGAAAAGCTGAATTTGTGCTTACAAAAGACAATGCTAATAGTGCTTTTACAATTGCACACTGTAAATGTATGATAGTTATTACTGGAACATTTATTCAAGAAAAAAATAAAAAGATCCTTTAAGTATAAAAATTAGCTTAACTACTCCAACTTCAGTGCAAATCACAATTACCCTTGAAAGATCATCTGTCACTTTACATGTGACAATGTTGCTGAAAAGAAGAAGAAGAAAAAAGAGAAGAAAGTTGTGCTCATCTCTATGTTGAACTGTACATTTCTCCTCTGCAAAGTAGCAAAATTGCTGGATTGTTCTGTTACTGATGTTACTATTTCTTTTCAGGTAGAATGTCAGAGCTGAATCATGACTTCCTTAGTGTAGGCTCTTTTTTGTTAGAATGAAATGCATAATCAACAGTTAAAACAACTGAGTTGTTTTCTTAATCTTATGTTTCATAGACCTAAGATTAACTCCACAAGCTGTCTGTCTTTGTAAATCAGATAATCAGCACTGCTGCATTATTACTCAGCCTACATATATATGGTGTACAACATCAATCACATTTTCTTTAATATTACTTCCTTTTTATATCAATATTTTATTGAATTTTCAAACAATAATTACACAGTAAATGATGAAACCAACTAAATTCCATACTGCCACTGACTAACAATCAAATACATAAATGCTAGTAATCAACACACCTATTAAGTGGATTTTCAGTATGACTTATAACAACTACAGTGTCCTCATTCGTGTGGGAAGAAGAAAAATAAAAATGCAATAAACAAGAGATAAAAGCAATAACCAACAATGGAGAAAGCTCAATTTTATTTTATTTTATTTTATTTTATTTGGTTGCTATAACATGTACAGAGGAGCATAAATGAGAGAAAGGATAAAAATTCCTGCTGTTTTCATATTGATTGAGATTTAGAGGAAGAAACCATATGTTCTGTGATGCTCTACAACTTTTCTGTGTGGAAGGAACTTCCCTTCTGCCTGCAAAGCTTTCAAATACTGAGTTTAGCTAGGAATATCAGCTTTTCCTGAATAACTGCTCAGTTGAACGATATGAGAGACTTGGTAATGTCTGATCTATATCAGCCACTAAGGAAAGAGAGACACATTTCTCCGCTGCTTTTGAATGGCAAGAAAGACCTTACAAAGTATTTGCTAGAAATACTGTGAGTAGGAACACTACTAGTAAATTCCTACATATGCTATTCAGTGCATTCTATGGTGGGTTGTTAAATAGGGTGGGGAAAAAAAAATATTTTGCCAAAGTACTTACATACATGCATATATACCAGAAACTGCATAAGCTTCTTCATATATAGCAGAATAGAAGTTCATAGCACTGCTTGCATAATTGGTTGCTCCAAAAATAATGCCTTCTATTGATTTCCATGGATACTACAATGGATACAAAGAGCACAATAAACACCATTTGATAGAGCAGATACTCAACTGCAAAACACTGTTTTTCAACACAGTCACCACTATTAGCTATGCATTTTCACCAGTAATGAACAAGTGCCTGCATGCCACACACATAGAAGTCTGCATAAGCAGAGATGAGTTGCTGTCTCTGTCGCCACTTCTGAAACTCACCATCCACTTCCTCACTGTGCTCAAATTCACTGCTTGGTTCAGCAAGTGTTGAGGACCCATTTTTACTTAAATATCTTGTATCAAAGCATGCAATATTTAAACACACAGAGAGCAAACTTAACTTTCCTCCTTTTACTCCCAAGAAAAAGAAGGGATATTCACTTTCAGGGATACTATGCAAAACCATTATAAAGAAAATGTAATTAAATGACTGGGTTTTTTTACACAGAGACAAAAGCCTGGTGTAAATTCCCCTTTTGCCCCACTACCAAAGAAACCTAAGATTTCCCTCTTAAGATACGTTCTGTACATATGAGATCTTGTTTGACATGAATTCCATTTTGCCAAATTCAAAACCAGATTTCCTCTATTCTGACTTGATTTGAGCACTGACTTTCCCACATTTCATTTATTACTTTTGTTTAGTTTGAAAGTGGTAATGTAATAGAAGGGCCAGGGACTTTCCACTCTTGGTAATAGTATTTCCCTTTTTTTACAATAGCTTGAAAGTTTTTATCTTTTCTCCAGATGATTAATATCATGACTTTAATAGAACAATGATGTAATTCCTATCTAATACATAATATCACAGAATCATATAATGGCTTGAATCAGAACTGATCTTAATGGTCATCTCATTCCAAACCCTTCCATTCCAACCCACTAAGTCAGGTTGCCCAGGGCCCTAAGCAGCCTGGCCTAGAAGACATCATAGGCTCGTCAATCTGTGTTGGAAGAAACATGCAATTTGTTTATTTTTCAGTGACACTTTTAATCTCATAGTCAATTCTACATCTAGTGCTGTAAGGAGCATAGTGTTTTCAACAGGTTACATTCTATATTTTGTTTTGTAATGAAAAAAAAAGATACCTTAAAAAAAATAATATTCTTTCAATTCAAGAGGAGGAAAATCTATTTCACATTTAAATGATTACATAAATTTTACTCTTAGAATTTTAATTTAAAAATAGTTTTAGAAATCATACCTGACAAAAAATCAAAAATATTGGAGACTTCAATGCAATCAGGAACTATGAGAGAAGACAGCAGAATATTTCTTCTTAAGCACAGACAATCCAATAAAATTCCAAATAAAATGTTTTCAACTGTAACAGAGTATAGGAATCACCAAGGCCAACCACAATAATGACAAATGTCGCTTAGCTGCCTTCCACAGTGTGAGCCAGAAGGCCAGCCACCTCAAGCGTATGTACAGCTATAGGGGGTCCTCTTGCATTCTTCTAGGGAAACCTGCATTCTCTGCTCCCTTCCATCCTCTGAAGTGCCTGTCTACCAATACATGCTGCATGGGGAATAAGCAGGAAGAATTAGAGATATGTGTGCAGTCCCAGGGCCATGATCTTATTGTTATCGTGGAGAAATGATGACAACAGCTTTCATGACTGGAATGCAGACATGGATGACTGTCTCACTCCAATTACAGGAGGGGGAAAATGTTCTTTAATATATATATGTACCTGATGGCAAGATTAAGACACAACAGGTCAAATGTTAGCCTGAGCAGTTTATTACAAATCCTAGTTTCTTAGGGAGATGGGGAAGATGGGCAATAGAAAAGAGATAGGAAATAAAAGCAAGAAGTCATTGTAGAAAGCAAGAGAGACAGTCACCACCATGGGTCCAGTGTGTTTATAGTGTGTCCATTGATCCCAAAAACTCGTCCAGTCACCACGGGAAATGGGAGAGAGACAGGAAGCTTCGCATCATAGCAGCAACCAGGCCCCAGGGGGCTCTTTCCTACAAGGTTTTTTTTTTTCCTCTTACGGAATTTCTCTGCTAAAGGTTTCTTTTCTTTGGGCATTCATCTACTCCAAAGTACTTAGTATAGTTGGGACCTCTTATCCTCCCATTTTTCAGTTTCTTTTTTGTCGTCTTCTTTTCTCTCTGTTAGCATGACACACCTGGCCCAACAGATAAGCCAGCAGGTAGTGGTGCCTTCGTTGCCATGCACAAGTATTATTGCCTTTTGCAGCAGTCAGCTCCTTCAAGCCGCACCTCCGGAAAAGACTGCTTGTCCTGCTTATGCTTATCTTTACAATCATAAGCAGAAGTACTGTGGCACGGTGACACCCACCACTCATCCCCCTAGATAATTTGCAGTTGTCAGTTACAGTCTTGTCACCAAAAAGGCTTCACGAAGCTAGCTTTGCACCAAAAAAAAAAAAAGGTTATTGTCTTTCCTAAATGACTATCCATTTTGTAGGAAACACGGAAAAGACAGATCAGCAAGGTGAGGCTGTGGAGTTGCTCTTTATGTGAGAGAGCAACTGGAATGTATTGAGCTCTGCCTAGGGATGGATGGCAAACGAGTGGAGAACATATAGGTAAGAACAGTAGAGGAGGCTATATGGCTGACACTTTTGTGGGTGTTTATTAGAGGCCACCTTACCAGGAGGAGGAAATTGATGAGATCTTTTACAGACAGCTTGAAGTAGCCTCAAGATCACAGGCAATGTTTTTCACGGGTCACCTCTACCACCCTGATATTTCTTGGAAAAATGACACAGCCAGGCACACACAGTTCAGGAGGTTCCTGAAACATGTGGAAGATAACATTCTGATGCAGGCGGTGGATTAGCCAAAGAGGAGAAATGTGCTGCTGGACCTTGTTCTTACAAACAAGAAAGGACTGGTTGGGAATGTGAAGACAGCCTTGGCTGCAGCGAACATGACAAAGTGGAGTTCAAGATCTTACATGAAGAAACAAGGTAATAAGTATGATGGCAACCCTGGACTTCAGGAAAGCCAAATTTGACTTCTTAAAGGATTCACTTGAAGGTATCCCATGGGTTAGAACATTGAAAGGTAAGAGAGCTCAAGAGAGTTCATTGACATTCAAGCATCACTTCTTCCAAGCCCATGATTGGTGCATCCCTAAGAATAACAAATCAGGCAAAGGTGGAAGGAGACCCTCGTGGATGAGCAAAGAGCTCATAGAAAAATACAAATGGAAGAAGAAAGACTACAGAATATGGAATAGGTGTCTGGTCACTTAGGAGGAATATAGAAACATTGTCTGGGGATACAGGAATGCCAAAGAGAAGGGTAAGGCCCACTTGGAATTAAAATTGGCAAAGGAAGTTAAGGACAGCAAGGAAGGCTTTTTTAAGTGAGTGCACCCTCAGCAAGTTTGCAGATGACACCAAGCTGAGCAGCATGGTCGATACATTGGAGGGAAGGGAAGACATCCAGAGGGACCTGGACAGGCTGGAGAAGTGGGCCCATCAGAACCTAATGAGGTTCAACAAGGCCAAGTGTAAGGTGCTGTACTTGGGCCAGAGCAATCCCAGGTACTTATACAAACTGGGGGAAGATCTTCTTGAGGGTAGCCCTGTGGAGAAGGACCTGGGGATCCTGGTGGATGAGAAGCTGGACATGAGCCAGCAGTGTGCACTTGCAGCCCAGAAGGCCAACTATGTTCTGAGCTGCATTAAAACAGGAGTGGCCAGCAGGGAGAGGGAGGTGATTGTCCGCCTCTACTCAGCTCTTGTGAGGCCCCATCTGGAGAACTGTGTTCAGGCCTGGGCCTGCAGCACAAGAAAGACATGGAGCTCTTGGAGCAGTTCCAGAGGAGGGCCACTAAGATGGTCAGAGGGCTGGGGCACCTCTCCTATGAAGAAAGGTTGAGGGAACTGGGCTTGTTTAGCTTGGAGAAGAGAAGGCTCCGGGGAGACCTCATTGTGGCCTTCCAGTACTTGAAGGGAGCATATAAACAGGAGGGGGAGTGACTGTTTACTCAGGAAGATAGTGGTAGGACAAGAGGGAATGGTTTTAAACTAAGACAGGGGAGGTTTAGCTTAGATATTAGGAGGAAGTTTTTCTCACAGAGAGCGGTGACGCACTGGAGGTTGTGAATGCCCCATCCCTGGAGGCATTCAAGGCCAGGCTGGATATGGCTCTGGGCAGCCTGGTCTAGTGGTTGGTGACCCTGCACATAGCAAGGGGGTTGAAACTAGATGATCTTTGAGGTCCTTTTCAACCCAGGCCATTCTACGATTCTATGTCAATAGCAAAAGGAAGACTAGGGAAAGCATAGACTCAGTGCTGAATGAATTAGGTTCCCTTGTAACAAAGGACCCTGAGAAGTCACAGTTAATTCTTTGTTTCAGTCTTTACTACCAGGGCTATCTGTCAAGAGTCCTAGACCTTGGAGAGAAGAGAGGGAATCTGGGGAAAGGAAGATTTCCCCTTGGTCAAGGAGAAGCTGTTCAGAGATCACCCAGGCAAACTTGATGCACTAGTCCATGGTTCCTGGTGGGATGACCCCTGAGGGCTGAGGGAACTGTCAAAAGTGATTGCCACGCTACTCTATCATCTTTGAAAGATTATGGTGCACATGAGAGGTGCATGAGGGCTGGAAGATAGCCAGTGTCACACCAATCTTTGAAAAGGTCAAGAAGAAAACTACAGGACAGTCAGCCTCACCTCCATATCTGGATATGTGGTGGAAAAGTTCATCGTGGAGGTCATCATCAACAGAGCAGAAGAAGAGAAGATTGTCAGGAGTAGTCAACATGGATTCATCAAGGTTGGCCACTCTGGTAGCCTTCTATGATGTTGTGACTAACATGAGGGGAAAGCAGTGGATGTTGTCAACCTTGACATCAGCTAGAAAGGAGCTCTGCAGAGAAGGATGTGGGTGTCTTAGTGGACAGCAGGTTGACCAGGAGCCAGCAGTATGCCCTTACAGCTAAAAAGGTCAATAATATCCTGGGGCACATTAGGAAGTGCTGCCAGCAGGTCAAGGGAGTTTCTCCTTCCCCTTTACTCAGTCCTGGTGAAGCCACACCTAGAGTATTGTGTCTAGTGCTGGGCTCCACAGTTCAAGAAAGACAGGGAGCTTCTTAAGAGAGTCCAGCAGAAGGCCACGAAGATGATTAGGGGCCTTCATCTCCCATATGAAGAAAGTCTGAGAGACCTAAGCCTGTTCAGTCTGGAGGAGACTGAAGGGGGATCTCATCAATCCTTATAAATATCAGAGGTTTGAGTCAAATGGATGGGGCTAGCCTCACAGTGCCCAGCAAAATAACAAGGGTCAACAGGCACAAACTGTAACACAGGAAGTTTCATACAAACATGAGGGAAAACTGCTTTACTTTGAGGATGGCTGAGCACTGGAGCTAGCTGCCCTGAAAGGTTCTGGATAGTGCTTCTATGGAGATATTCAAAACTTACCTGAATGCTTTCCTGTGGAACCTACTCTAGGGAATTTGCTTTAGCAGAAGTGTTGGACTAGATGATTTCTAGAGGTCCCTTCCAGTCCTTACAGTCCTGCGATTCTGCGATTCTGTATTTAATAGAGGATATAAATATCTGTATCTGCATTATCTTTTTCCTAATGTAAAGAGGTGTTCTCATTGCTCTCTTCAAGTACATAGGGAGGTTCCAGTCTCTTCTACCTGGTCACTGATGACAGGTCACATGGGAACAGCACAGTGCTGCACCAGGGGAAGTTCAAACACAATAATAAGAAGCATTACTTTACAAAGAGGGGGGTCAAACACTGGAACAAGCTTCCTGGAGCAGCATTTGATGCCATGTGTTGGTCAGCATTCAGGAGGCATTTGTATAATGCTTTTATTAATATGCTTTTCATTTTTCTGGCTAGCACTAAAGCAGTCAGGTAGTTGTTCTAGATGATCTTTGAATGTTCCTTCCAATTGAACTATGCTATTGTATTCTAAACATAGCAATAAATAAATAAATAAATAAATAAAATAAAGACTGTCAGCTGGGTAAACTCTTCATAACAGAATCAAAGCACAACATTAAATCCCTTTCTGCATTTTCATAATAGCAATAAATAAGAAGAAACAACTCATTATAAAATAATGCATTCTGAAACCGTGTGGGTCTTTTTTTTTAATTTCACATTTTTTCTCAGAATTCTAGAAGCTCACACAGAAACAATGGAAGTAAGAGTTGACAGAAGCAGTGAGGTATGAAACTTTAAAGATGATTATTTGTGTTAGGAAAAAAATGCTACTTACTGGGGGAATAGAAAGAATATTTTATAAGAAATAGATTTAGTTAAAACTAGTCATCACTATTTGATTCTGTAATTTGTCTTCCAATTATTATAAACTTGGTACAGAGCAAATATGGTGTTTGAAATTTTTAAGAAAATAATATCTCGTTTAAAATCAAATTTTAAAATGTGTAAAGGACATATAAAATGGGAGGATGGGACTATTGAATGAATATGTTTATCAAAATAAATACTGTTGTCAAAACGAATTCTGTTGTCAAAACATATGCAGTATGATTGATTCTCTGTTCTGTACTTCCAGCCTTCCTACATCAAACCTCAAAGGATTTCCCAGAAGAGAGATAAATACTTACTTAGTTTAATAGTCCTTTTATCCTATGTGTCTATGTTTGTCTGTATTTTGTAACAAATATACATTATTGTTCCAGTGCATTCAATGATGATGAATATAAGCAGGAATGACTTTTTCTTGTTCATCTTTCAGCTTTTCCTCAAAAGCATGAAATGTTGTCCAGTGAGCCATTGTTTTCATCACATCTGGAGGAACTGATATTCTATTATCCTGAAGTAACATTTTTATGTCTTGCAAAAAGCATATTGCTGTAAGTATCTCTTTCCAGAAGAATCAGTAGTAGAATTAGTATCCTGTACTGAAAATGAAGGACATTAAGGAAAATAATCAGTGTACAGTAACCTCCCAAGTAGGTATGCAGATAAATATTTTCCAAATTTCAGTGGTTTTAGCTTGCAGATCAAAATATCAAGTCAAGAGATCTTCCTCACAAGAGCAAGAACTTTCTTTTCTTTCACTGTTCTTGTTTTATTTCAGACTACATACTTTTCAATATCTCCTAAATAGTTATTTGCATTTTTAAATACTTTTTTTTATACTCATTATTACACTGTATGGGTCACACTGAGCCCGTATCTTTATTGCTTTTGGCAGTGTCCTTAACATAACATCTATTGGTAATAGCAGCAGAGTGACAATCACCCTTTGACAGTCCTAAAACATTTACTTTAAAGAGAAGTTAATCAATCCTACAATTAGCAGCTGCTCTACATAGACAACTTTGGAACTCCATGAAGATTTCCATTCATTCAGGAGAATCAGTGCTGTTAGGATGCTTTCAATGGAAACTGGTGGCCTTTTTTTCCCCCATTTTCTGATGTTCTATTTACTTCCTCAAGCTCACAGAAATTACTCTGATGACTGTGCTAGGTATTACGTACTACTCTCCTTGCTTGAGAGATAAGCATGATGAAAACTTCCATTGTCTCAGGAGAACTGCTGTAAATCAAACATCTGTAGTCTTTTATTAGACTCAGTAATAAGATCTAAAGGAAATTGAAAATGACAGGATCACAAAGGTAGAAATATCTAATTAATGAATGTAATAATGTCATACGCAAAAATATATATGAGCATATGCATATATATCTACATAGAATTTTTTCTATGTGTAAGCAGGGTTCTTTATTGCTGTTGTTGGGGAGGTTTTTGTCTTACATGGTTGGTTTTCTGTTTGTTTTTAATGTAGCCTGTATTTGGCTTAGTTGATTGCAAAATGCAGAGCACACATACACTGGGCAGATTCCCATTCTAAATATTTCTGCAGCCACCTCTTTTTTCACAACTTCCTCTGGTACTGCCACGGAAATCCCAACTTTAAAATCATTTGTCACACTGTGATATTAGTGCCTTTGGTCTCAGGGTGTTTCAGCAATACAAATAGCTCAGATATAATACCATATCTATTTATATCATTATATATTCATATCTATCCTTTAAAGTGCAATAGAAAAACATGATTGTATTCTTAGCTTTTCATAGAAATTTCTTCTCTGAAAGAAAATTCCGGTAAGCACAGAGCTTTACACACCACACTCTTGAAAAATAAAATCTCTGTGAAAACCACAACTAAGAATATTGCATGCAGCTGGTATCAATACAGAGTTGCAATAAGCCCTGTCACTGAAAGGACAATTTGTCAGAGCTGCTCTCTGACAAGTGGTGCTAGAGGAAAAACAAAATATTTCTCTTCCTCAGGATTTAGATCACATAGAAAATAACTCAATTGAAGGTAAATATGTAGTAAGCAAGTAGTTTTACTATTTTAAAAAGTGTTAAACCGTCAGCTCAGGACTTCAGTCCTTGTTTCAGCCATGTTTTTCTAAGTTCTGTAAAGGTCATTTTGCTAATAAATACTGGTAAAATTAGTTAATATAGTAAGATGAGTGTCACGGTTTTATGATTTTTGGTTATCAGTATTCCACATCATAATGTGATGTAGTGCACTGGGAGTTAAAGAGTTAATGCTCTAGTTCCAGGTACCCTACTAGAAGGGAAGAAGAACTATATACCCCAGAGGACTTTGTGTTCAGAAAGGAGATAAAGCCCCTGGCAAAGTCATGAGACCAGGCTCTCCTCCTTTCTGTGCATCCCAACCACACGTCTCACCTCAGCATTAGAGTAAGGCCTTCAACTTTCAGACTCTCTCTCATTATATTTGATTTATTAGCTGCAATTCTAATTATATTGTATTATAGTGTGTTATCTTGCATTCCTATATCTTATTTAATAAATTAGTTTGTTTCTCCTCAGGTTGTTGCTGCTGTTTTGTTTTAGGCCCATCTCCTGTCTTTTTCCCTTATCTCTTTCAGGGGTGTGGATCTGCGGCTCCCTCCACCCTCACAGAACTGGGTGGAACAGCCCCGTAAATCACTGACAATGAGTAAAACAAGAACAGACCAGGATAACAGCTTTAAAAATTGTTGGTATTTACATTTTTAGCTCCATATTTATGGAGTATAAAAAAATACAAAATATTATACAAATGCATTGTCTAGGTAATCATACCCCCTTGGATGTACAAAGGTAGAGAAGAACAGAGCTAAATGGTTACTGTAACCAGTATGCCTACAAATTGTTATTGTATAGAAGCTATAAAAGTGAGGGAAAACAGAAAGTTTGGTAGAGTGAACAGTGTGGAAAGCTAAGATCTTCCCTTTTCTGACAAGTAACCTACCACTAAATTCAGTCTTACCTAGGTGCTAAACACAAACATTGAGATTCCACTAATTCTTCAAATCCAATTCTTTAGATACTGCTCAAGTGACATTAAATTCTGCAGATTCATACAATCCTGCAACATGTAAGTTTTCATAACATTTATGTTTCTGAAGAGATTCATTTACAAAAACCTTGCACATTCAAATGCACTGTAACTGTATCTTCCCTACACATCTCTGGAAGATGTTTGAATCAGAAATTGCCTGACTTTTAGGACTCTGCCTGGCAAACAGCTTTGCAGCATATCTGCTTGAACTCTTCTGGTATACATCTTCTCTTGTTCATCGCTTATGAACTTGCTCTGTTATTCTGAATGCTCTCAGGATCACATTAACCAATCTGTGATGGAAGAGGTATCTTTAGACTTGGACTAAGAGATATACTTCCCTTTCCTGCCTGTCAGGAAAGCAATCAAATTCTGTTTCAGATCAGAAGAGATTATAATTTGCTGCTTAAAGCCAAACTAATTGCATTCTTGGGTAAAACTGGCAATGTATCTTCTTTCCTACTGTATTTTGCTGGACAGTCTGACAAGATTTGGAGTACAGAATCAGCTGAAATTTCTATTGCTCAGCAGTGGTCAAGACTAGTCTTGTACATGCTAACAGTAAAAACTTTGCTTCTGGTATTAAAGTCCAGCTTAAATGAAAGGTTGAAATATATTTGCGGGTTCCTCAGTACCACTCTTCTTACAGCTCTCTCACAGATTTGCCTCTGTATCTCAACTATCTGTAAAACAGGTATAATATTTTTTTCTGCATAAAGAAAGGTTCTCTGGAAATAACAGATATTACAGAGTTTTGTATTCTCCATCCACTGGAGCCTGGGATGGTGCATAGTTTAGATCTTCATTCTACACCTAAGAAAACAGATCCTGACAGTGGTTAATTATCATCTTTCTGTCCTTATTTGACTCATTCCAAGCAAAAAGTGGGTTAAAAAAACGGTACTGGGGCTTCACAAAATTCATAGTGCTCAGAAAGGTGCTCATGAGAACTGATAATCACACCAACTTGCAATGAGTGGCTACTGAGACTTGAACATGACTCCATGTTGATGCAACAGTAAAACTACAGTAAATAGCTCAGAGTTCACTCACAGTGGTATTGGACACTGTTGTAGCATTTTAACAATCATCCTAAGCAATTCTAACATCAGAAGCATAGAAGCATAGAAGCACTTCTTTAGTGTATGTGTGCTGGAGCACAGGTTGCCCGGAGATGTTGTGCAGTTTCCTTCTTTGAAGATCATCAGAAGAATCTTGGACATGGCCTGGGCAACGTGCTCTGAATGTCCCTGTGTGAGTGGAGGTTTTGACCAGATGACCTTCAGAATTCCCTGTCAACTTCAACCATCTTGTGATTCTGTGAAGCAATAAAAATATATACAAACTAAGGCATTTTCTTCCACGCTGAAGACTCCATCCTTAGAGAGGGAACTGTGAAGCAGGTATACTGTAGTCTACTTGACTTAGTTGCTTACAGTGAGTAAGACATGCGTAATGTATCTGAGAAAAGGGAAAGTCTTTAAAAGCATGCATTTCCTCTTTTTCTTCATACTTGTATGTTAAAATCTAAACAGTGTTGGCAACCTAGTGTAAACCGTGTATGATAAAATAAGCTTTTTTCTTGATGCTACCAAGGTTTTCAATATGTTAATAACAAATATTTAATAATAAACTAGCCTCATAACTAAATGAAAAAGATTATGTCCAAAATTTAATCTCACAGTGACAGTCATATTTATTCTCCAAGGAGGAGAATTGCTTGAAAGACATTATTACCCATTATATTCTGTTGTCATTGACAAATTTTGGCAGGAATTGAAATTGCCACTGTTGCTAAGTAGTGGTATGTACTTAGCCTGAAACCTGTTTTAGATCCGATTTTCTCTAATCTAGACAAGATAACACTTACTGAACAAAAGATTTTTTGAATCAGCATAGAAAACAATCTGTTTCAATATTTTCATTCACTGGAAAATGAATATATATATATGTTTGTGTATATATATTTGTTTTCCATCTCATCTTTAAAGATTTTAGGAAAAGGAAGAAAACAACTGAAATTTGTTCACAGTATCCCAGAGAATCAAGACTGGAGCTAGACTAAATCTCACAAAAAGAATAATACGAAATCAGAGACTTCCAACCATCAGCACTATTTTTCAAAGTAAAATTTGAATAATAAATCTTTGCCTTACACTAGACACAGAGAGCATCAAGACTTCCAACACAGCCTATTAGTGTCCATAATCATAATATTTTCTGTCAAAGATACAGTCTATTGAAACACACACAAAAAAAACTACTAGAATTTTTACAACATGTATTGTATTCACAATATATAATAAACATCATAAAGTCAAATGCCTGAATTATGTATTTTCCAGACTAAATAGAATGAGAAAATTGCTATCCATCAAAAAAGTTTCTATTCATTAAATTAAAACTGAGATTGGAGAGCACAGACTAATCAAATTGGTGCAGTTTGATTCTTTTCCAGACCCTGGACTTCAGAAGAGATTACACTGCATTGGCCTGCTTACTATCACTGGACCAGCTTTTCTGCGTCTTCACAGAGAAGCCATTGTACTGAATTATTCTAGTCCAAAGTCCACCTTCGCTTAATAATTTAAATAAGCCCCCTCCCTTTAACAAGTTTAAAAACACACTAACTACAGGATTAGACTATTCACTGTGCACATGTGTCTGAGATAGTTGCTTCTAGCAACAAAAGAAAACAAAACAAAATGTGGTTGAGGATACTGTCTAAGAAAAACACGGAAAAGTGCTGCAGCTTTCTTATAATTTTACATGGCAAATCTTGCTCAGGAAAACACTCTGACTTAGAATGTATAGATGGTCTGGACATTAGGAAATACTACTTCTCTGGAAGAGTGGTCAGGCACTGGAATGGGCTACCCTGGGAGGTGGTGGAGTCACCGACCCTGGAGATGTTCAAGGAACGTTTGGACGCTGTGTTGAGGAACATGGTTTAGTGAGAACTATTGGTGATAGGTGGATTGTTGGACTGGATGATCTTTTAGGTCTTTTCCAAACTTGGTAATTCTGTGTGTGATTCTGTGTGTGTGAAATATTTATAATTCAGAAATTAAAATATTTAATATATGATCAGCAAAAAGGAAAATGTTTTTAATCTTATTCCTTCAAGACTTAATTAACATCACCATATAACTCTCTTTTAGAAACAGTATGTATTCAATTTGAACCACATTTTCCGTCTTTTCAAGAATTTTTGCTTTAAATGGTGAAAACTAATAATGCACATTCTTTTCAAATGCAATCTTTAGAAACAATAAGATTGAAATATATAAAAGCTTCCTCTTGTTCGTACATAAACACTATTTAAAGAGGGAGTGCATCTGATGGGAAAGCATTTTGAGCATTTGCGCAAAAGAAAAGCCAGATGAAATCAGATTTCTTCTCCCATTGCACAAAGTTAAACAGAAAGGCCAGCCTGTCAGCAAATGTTTAACTACAATGAAATTCATGCCTGTGTACAATACGCTAATTGGATATTTCAACATAATTTAAGTATAGGAAATTCCACATAGTAATCCTATAGCAATCTTCCATTAAATTCTGCTCTGAATACAATTAATAATCTCTGAGTATTTAGGCTCACAAGAAGGCTCTCCTGTGGTTGAGGCACAAAGAACTTTAAATTTGGAAGCAATTTGGAAAATGTGATGCTTGCTAGGCTTAAAAAAACTAATAAATAAAAATAAATAATAAAAAAGGAGTGAGTTAGGGGCAAAGAAAAAGTATTGCCATGTAGCAGAAATGCAACATGAAGTGAATTACCTTCATGAAAATTTAATGTAAATGATATCACAGCTAAGTTAAGTTTTATGCAATGTTGTTTAAAGAAAGATGGTAAATTGACAATATAGAGACCATTTTCTCTTTCATGCTTGCTATAGGATACAGCAGTAAAATGAAAACCTTTCCTGCATTATTGCTTTTGCAGAATATTTATGTTTACAACTTCAGTATTGTTCTTCAGAGCAGGGTTTTCTTATTGTTGGACCATACCTATTTTCATCTTTACATCCCTGTTTCCTCGTTCTGGTGCTCTATACCAACCATCTATGCTCCAAATTCGCCTCTGTTACATATTACATAGCAGTACCAGTAAGACCCATTAGAGTCTAATACCAGTGAATTAAATGTGGTTGATTGTTTAAATGTTCAGATAAAATGCTTCTTTAGGGGTAACAATAATGTCTAGCTCACTCATTTTGCTCAAAGATTTTGATATTCCTCTTGACAATAAAATGCTGTGTTATGGGACAGGATATGAACAAGTACCTGCTCTGAAATGTACTGTGAAAGGCCAAAACTATGCTATAATGAGGAGCTGCCTTTTGAAGATTCTGAAGGTTTAGCATGATGATTCAGTTGTTGCGTCCACTTTCATCCCATTACAGACAGATTTGGATAAAATGGCCATCTACAGACTATGTCACCTTCTCTTTTTAAATCTGGCACAATTTCTGTCTTATTCTCAGCTCGTAGCAGAAGAGAGCACGTGGGGTGAATGTTGTGCTTAGGAGGACTTGCACGTGCTTGTAAGTTAAGCCATCCTCCACTCTTGAATACCTCAGCAGGCAGAACAGTGTCTGATCTATTACAAAAGCTTGAAAACGTGCTGTTAATAAACTGGGAAACTGAGGAAAAAGACTTCTCATGGTTAAAATTACTGTAACGTGTTTCCTCACTCCTGCACTCCTCTTCAGCCTGCAAATATGTTCTGTAACATTATGGGCAATGACCAGAAGCCTAAAAAAAAGATATCAAGAGAATACATGGATGAGCCAGCCTATAATTCACCATGATAAAGCATTCGTTTGATTAAGCGGTGCCTGCAGATATAAGAATTATATGCCATTCTGTAGATACTAAAGTTTAGCACTTCAGCAGCCTGGTAGCATAAAAATTCCGCTTCTTTTCATTCTGAAAGTCTGTATCTTCTTCTGTAGAGTATTCTCTTTGGGAACCAATGCTATTGCTCATTTGGAAAAACAATTTCACATATTGGAAAGTCACAACTAATATGTAGCAAAAGAGCAGAAATTAAAGGAGTTGGTAAGCAAAATTGATTCTTTGTTTACAATTATGAATTTGTTCTTCATTAATGAGGAGAGAAATACCTTCAGATAGCTCTGCAGTGTGAAAGAAGTTTATTTACATTTGGCTTTTTTGTGCATTGCTATGCTTGGTTTAATTTATTCTGAATTTAACAAGAGATTGTTTGGCTCCTTTACTTATTAACCGATAATACTCCCTTGCTGCCTAGGTTTTCATGTATTTAATATAGCCTCCAAAGACTTTTTAGTTAATGTGTATTTGAGGTATAATTCTACTCACAATGATCTGTGTTGAAAAGTATCATCAAGACTCAGGAAGAAATCAATCTAGTGACTGTAAATGGTCTGTGGTCTCACAGGGATAATCTCATCTGTAAAAAAATCAAGCCATACAAATGAAATAACCTTTCTTCTTTTGGAGGAATTAAGTGTAGAACATTCAGAATACTATTTTTTTCCAGGCTGTCAGCTACATGAACCATCAAAAATAAGGGATATATATATTTTTAATATATACTAGCTAAATAAGTAGTTTCTATGTTTTTTAAAAGAAAATGAATAATATATCAAAATATTTAGTCAGAACAGGGGGTTGCTTTCTTCAAAACTCCAGGCAGAGACAGATGTCTATCAGCAGATCACAGCTCCCACTGCTCACACAGGTGCACAAAACTTTACAACAAATTGTTTCCAGGATTTTGTTTTGTTTTCTTTCTTGCCTGTTTTGAGCTGTAATGCAATGCTTGTTCACAACTCATTGGTCATATTGTACGCTGCACATTTGTAGTCTGAGCTGTTAACTAGATATTCACATCCAAGAGGTAATCTTTGAACCTTCCAAAGAAAAGGTAGCATTAAAAAAAAAAAAAAAGAAAAAGAAAAAAAACTTTGAAATATCTGAAGCATCATTCTGAAATAGAGATAGATGAATTATCAGAAAATTTTGTTCCAGCAAATATGGCATAAAAGCCAATACAGTAGTTCTTCTAAGAAATAACTATAAAGTTTTCTAACTCAGCAGACTGATTTATTGAAAAATGCCAACCTCATAAAAACCCTTTCTGCAGCTTAATGTTTCTTTTCACAGTCTGATTTATAATCTATTAATTTAGAAGGAAAATTTGTACTTATTTTTTCCCTTTTTGTTCATTTTCAAATCAGTGATGGGTAAGTGAAAATCCTAGTCTCAAAAGAGCCACTTGTTAACCTTCAGTTGCAGTTATCCTCAGTTAAATTTACTTAACCTCTGTGAAGATTAAGGATACATTTAGCTAAAAATAGTTCTGTAGTTCATAGAAATGGAAGACTTAATGGAGCAAGTTCAGCTGAAAGAAGCAATCTAGCCATTTGGCATCGAGCTTCCCCTGTGTTAATGCCCCACTGCGTTATTTACTATATCACTGGCGTAAATTGATTCATCAGTTCAGGCCAGTCAACCTCACCTGCAGCCCTGGAAATATGGTGGAACAACTTGTTCTGGCTGCCATCTGCTAGCATTTGGAAGAGAAGAAAATTATCAGGAGTAGTCAACATGGGTTCACTAAGGGGAAGTCTTCTCAACCAACCAGATAGCTTTCTATAATGTCATGACTGGCTAGGCAGATGTCGGGAGAGCAGCAAATTTTATGAACTTTAACTTCAGCAAGTCTTTTAACACAATCTCCCATAACTTCCTTGTCATGAAATTTAGAAAGTGCAGGATAGATGACTGGACAGAGAGATCTGGATTGAAAAATGGATGACTGGCAGAGCTCAGAGGATTGTCAGCAGATGTGAATCGTAGAATCATAGAATCATAGAATGGCCTGGGTTGAAAAGGACCATAATGATCATGTAGTTACAACCCCACTGCTATGTGCAGGGTCACCGACAACTAGACCAGGCTGCCCGGAGCCACATCCAGCCTGGCCTTGAAGGCCTCCAGGGACGGGACATCCACAACCTCCCTGGGCAACCTGTTCCAGTGTGTCACCACCCTCTGTGTGAAAAACTTTCTGCTAATATCTAACCTAAACCTCGCCTGTCTCAGTTTAAAACCATTCCCCCTTGTCCTATTGTCTCGCTCCAATTTATAGGAGGGAGATGAGGTTCTTTGATATATGTGTACTCGGTGTGAGATTAAAAAACAAAGGTTCAAATGCTGGTCCAACCTGTTTATTACAAATCCTAGTTGTTCAGGGAGATGGGGAAGGGAAGAAGAGCGATAGAAAAGATAGGAAATAGAAGAAGGGACTCTTTATAGGAAGCAAGAGGGAGATAGTCACCACCATGGATCCAGCGTGGTTCGTATTTCAGTAGTAGTAGGTGGGTCGTCGGGCATTGTTGTTCCGTTGACGACGACGACCTTTCGATGGTAGTACAAACTTATTTATAAGTTCAAACTGGTCGAGTCAGCTCTCCTTGGAGTGGCAGCTCCTGGCTCTGGGATCTCAGCAGAAACTCCTTTGCTCCCATCTTCCGGGCCTTGCCCCTGATAAGAGGGAGCAGGGATGCCCACCTGCATCCTGTTTTTCAGAGGACATGATGGTATCATTCCCCAGTTTTCCCATACCAAGCTGGAGCAATTTAGTCACAGGCCAGATCTTCCACCAGTAAACACTCCTGAGCACTCTCTTCCGGAGGCAAACAGCTCTGGAGGAAGGTGCTTTCAAATGTCCACAAAGTGATGTTGATTGTCACACAGTAGCACCCATCACTTGCCTTCTCAGTAAATCAGTTAGAGTCTTATCACAAGAAATACCTCAGGAAGCAAGCTTTGAGCCAGAAAGTGAAGAAGGGTTCTCACACCTATCTCTCTGAGTAAACAGTCGCTCCCCCTCCTGTTCATATGCTCCCTTCAAGTACTGGAAGGCCACAATGAGGTCTCCCTGGAGCCTTCTCTTCTCCAAGCTAAACAAGCCCAGTTCCCTCAACCTTTCTTCATAGGAGAGGTGCCCCAGCTCTCTGATCATCTTAGTGGCCCTCCTCTGGAACTGCTCCAAGAGCTCCATGTTTTTCTTGTGCTGCAGGCCCAGGCCTGAACACAGTTCTCCGGATGGGGCCTCACAAGAGCTGAGTAGAGGCGGACAATCACCTCCCTCTCCCTGCTGGCCACTCCTCTTTTAATGCAGCCCAGAACATAGTTGGCCTTCTGGGCTGCAAGTGCATATTGCTGGCCCTTGTCCAGCTTCTCATCCACCAGGATCCCCAGGTCCTTCTCCACAGGGCTACTCTCAAGAAGATCTTCCCCCAGTTTGTATAAGTACTTGGGATTGCTCCGGCCCAAGTTCAGCACCTTACACTTGGCCTTGTTGAACCTCATTAGGTTCTGATGGGCCCACTTCTCCAGCCTGTCCAGGTCCCTCTGGATGTCTTCCCTTCCCTCCAATGTATCGACCACGCTGCTCAGCTTGGTGTCATCTGCAAACTTGCTGAGGGTGCACTCGATGCCATCATCTATGTCATTCATGAAGATGTTGAAGAGCACCGGTCCCAAGACCGATCCCTGAGGGCCACTGCTCCTCCACCTTGACACAGAACCATTAATCACAACACTTCGGCTGTGACCAGCCCATACTTCTCCAATGTAGAGAGAAGGATGTGGTGAGGGACCATGTCAAAGGCTTTGCAGAAATCCAGGAAGACGACATTCATTGCCCTTCCCCCGTCCACTGATGTCTTTAATCATAGAAAGCCACGAGATTGGTCAGACAAGATGTGCCCTTGGTGAAGCCGTGCTGGCTGTCTCAGATCACCTCTGTCTTGTATGTGCCTTAACATATGATTCTATGATTCTATGATTAACATAGCTTTTAGGAGGACCTACTCCATGGCCTTGCCAGGCACAGAGGTGAGGCTCATCAGCCTGTAGTTTCCCGGGTCTTTCTTTCTCCTTTTCTTAAAAATGGGAATAATATTTCCCTTTCTCCAGTCACCAGAGACTTCACCAGACAGCCTGATTTTTCAAATGTGATGGAGAGTGGCTCGGCAACCACATCAGCCATCTCTCTCAGAACCCTAGGATCGATATCATCCAGTCCCATGGACTTATATACATTCAATTGCATGAGGAGGTCTTGGACATGTTCCACTGTTCCATATCACAGAATCATAGAATCACAGACTGGCTTGGGTTGAAAAGGACCTCTTGTTCAACATTTTCATCAATGACCTGAACGAAGGGATAAAGTCTACCCTCATCAAGTTTACTGAAAATATATAGCTGGTAGGAGTGGCTGACACTCCAGAAGGCTGTACTACCATTCAGCAAGACACAGACAGAATGGAGAGTTGGGCAGGGAGAGGATAACTCTCCCAGAGCAGGGAGAGTTGGGGTTTAACAAAAGCAACTATAGAGTCTTGCACATGGGGAGGAATAACTGCATGCATCATTACAGATTTAGGGATAATCTGCTGGAAAGGAGCTCTGCAGAGAAAGACTTGGGTATTCTGGTGGGGAACAGGTTGGCCATGAGGCAGCAGTGTGCCTCTGTGACCAAGAAGGCCAATAGTATCCTGGGGTTCATTAGTAAGAATGTGGCCAGTAGGTCAAGGGAGAAGATCCTCCCCTTCTATTCTGCCCTGGTGAGGCCACATTTAGAATACTGCATCCAGTTCTGGGCTCCCCAGTTAAAATAATACAGGGGACTCCCAGAAGGAGTCCAGCAGAAGAACACAAAGGTAATAAAGAGCCTGGAGCTTCTCCCTTATGAGGAGAGGCTGAGTAACCTGGGTCTGTTTAGCCTGAGAAAAGAAGACTGAGAGGGGATCTGATTAATGCTTATAAATATCTAAAGGGAGGTGAAAGGCAAATGGATGAGGCCAGGCTTTTCTTGGTGGTTTGTACTGATAGGACAAGGAGCAATGGCCTAAAACTTCAACTTAGGAAGTACCCTACAAACTTGTGGAAGAACTTCTTTACAGTAAAGGTGACACAGCACTGGAATAGGTTGCCCAGAGAAGCTGTGGATTCTCCTCCTATGGAGATGTTCAAGACCTGTCTGGATGCCTATCTGTGTGACTTATTGTTGGAAATCTGCTATAGCAGGTGGGTTGGACTCGATGATTTCTTGAGCTCTCTTCCAACCCCTGCAATTCTGTGATTCTGTGAAAATGTCCAGGTGGATTTTCGACACCTCCAGAGGAGGAAACTCCATAACCTCTCTGGGCAGCTTGTTCCAGTGTTCCATCATGCAGTTCCAGTCACTCCATCAGTATAATTGTTATCAGAGTAAACATTAACAACAGTTCTAGCCATGGGACACTAACTGGTAGGCTCTCCTTGCCTCCTCCTCTTCTTACTTCATAGGGAAAGACCCAAGGCCAGAGAACACAGGATCCAGTCTACCTAAACATGGGTATTTTCTAACATTTGAGATGCTCTAAGTTACCAAAATATCTGTGAAGAATGGACAAAAATGACAGAAGCATTAACTTCTGGAGCAGGATTGGAGTTAACTGAAAGGTCACCCTGCCCAAGGTTACTCTGCCCAAAAGGAGATTACTACCAACTACCAACATATGTGTAGGCAAATGACCCTCACCCTCTGTCCTGGACAATGATGACCTCTCAAGGGTGTGAACATTATTTCTTTTTTATAAGGTTCTTAACGCAGTTCTGAAAATTACTGCTTCAGCACCTACCCAATCTTATGTTCTTATTGTGTTTCAGACTTCAGCCTTCACAGTACTAGTTCATGATACTCATTTAAACTTTAATTCTTATTCTACTGCTGTCCTTGCTCTACAGTATCATATGTACCTTCTCACTTACACTGTACAGCTGTGTCATAACTTTAAGGCCGGGAACTATACTCAAGTTAGCTTTGGAATTTTGTCAGCATGGAAGTCACGCTAAGATCTGATGGTGAATTCACTGGCCTGACAAGTATAAATATATGTATTTTCTAACTTGTTAGTACATTTTACATAGAATCAGTGACTAAAAGTGATTAAGAAATCATTTTCTTGTGATTATTAATAAATGTGTAAAGGAGATTAACATTTTTTTTCAAGGTTCTTTTGAGTCAAGAATTCTTCTTCAATATTGCATACTGTAAGTAAGAACAGAAGTAATATTTTACAACCTGATAGAGAAAAAATAATGGAATTACTTCAATTAGTAAAGAAATAATAAAGCCAATGTATTTTCAGATATCCTATGTAATAAACTCAGTAAGTTGAAGTTGAATTAAAGAGGTCTAATCCTATCCTCTTTGCTCAGGCATAGTTGTTTTCTCATTTTAGCACCCTAGTATGCGCCTGAAATCAGTTTGTGAAAGATAATCTTATTATCCAATTAATTAAAAAAAAAGGAAAAAAAAAAAAAAAAAGAAAAGAAACTGACAAAATGCTGATGTAGCCTATGTTTTTTGTTCACAATAAAGAATGTCATTTAGAAAATCAGCCACGACCTTTTGTTGGGATCCTAAGAAATAATACTCCAAAGATTATGCCCCGTATTCCTTCCAGCTTCTCCTTCTTCACATTCTATTAAGGAAAATCCAAGTCCAGAATCAAACAACTACAGGCATTAGTCTTATATAATAGATGCCCCAGCTTAGAGATTTGAGTACATCATATCTCCTGTGAGCAATGATCTTCCACAATAAATAATGAAAACTCCTCATGAAGTAATGGTGATGTTAAAAGGAAAGCAAAGATTTTGACGTTAACTCAAGTGTGTTTACCAAGTGGAATATGAAAGAAACTGGGTAACCTAGAAGTGTCAAATTTCCCAAAACATTAGTGCACGATAGTGTTGCTCTTTCTTGGATTGTATCATTACAAAAGATATATCTCCAAGTTAGGCAAAGCTTTGAAATTGATTTTTTTTTCCTGAACAATATCTTTGTTGTGCACACAGAAATCTATTGATAAAAATTAGAAACAGGAGGCCAAAATAAAACAAAATAAAAGGAAAATAATTGAAAATGTGTGAGGTTAGTTTCCTAGTCAATTATATCCAACTTTATGTTTTGCATTATCTAGGCAATAAAATGTTTAGAGTAAGGGAGTGGTTGTCTTGATTTGGAATACTCTGAGCTTTGTGTCTATGACATCCAGAGCTGTAACCATTTTATAATAACCACATATCCTAGAGTAACTTTTTTTTTTTGCCATTAAAGTGAAATAAGACATCTTTATATTGTGAGCCAAGTGTGTACTTTGTCTGTCTGTAAAATTTTAACTGGCAGCTCAGAATGTTTAACAGCAGTTTGAGTTGAGACTTGCGGTTCATGTGGATTAAACTGCCCACTCACTATGACAATGAGGCAGCTAATCCAGACTATGCATCAACATTAGTAGTTCATTGGGTTATTTTTGTGGGTTTTTTTTTAATTTGCTTTAACGAAACCCAGACTGAGATTCATAAGCCAGTCCACCAATTCAAAGTGACAACTTTTCATTACTTTCTTGGATACATACACATATATAAGTGCGTAGGTATTTATATATATAAGTGCGTAGGTATTTATATATATAAGTTTGCTTGTCAGATCAGTGAATATATGTAAATAGTGAACTCCTTCCTTTCTTTTAATATAGCTAAATACCTCATGTCCAAAGAAATAAATTTACACTGGAAGAGTTCAAATTTTATTCTATTAAAACTACTATGTTTCTCAGACATAAAATTGGAAACTAGATCTAAATTTCTTGAACAAAAATAACTTGTCCACTTTAAGGCTGAACATTCCCCCAAACTGGCTTTTTGCTAAACCAACATTATTAAAAATCTCATTTTCTAAGCTCTAAAATCTTACTATCTGTAATTGTGGTAGGTCATGGCTTAACTGTTCTAAATTATTAGCTATAAAAAGTCCTTTCTAATAGTACACAAAAGTCATCACTTTTAGGGGAAACAAATATAATTATAAGAAGATCAGGAATAAAGGAATATGAGTAGTGAGGGTAACAGACATTGAGAGAGCATAAATAATTCGGTGCTTAAAGTCTTTATTTAATATTTTTACTGAGAGATAGAGGCTTCATTAATCTTACTATTAATTTATCCCTTAATCTCTAACATTTCCTAGGAGACAATGATTTACCACCAGGTTTGTAATAAAATGGGACTAAAAATGAATCAGAAAGTTTCAAATACTCTAGAAGTCCATTTTTCAAAAAAAAAAATTAATGCAATTCTTTCTGAAAGTTTTTTTAGCCTTCCAGTTTCCCAAGGCAATATGACATTTTTCAAAATATAATATCACAAAAATTAAAAAGTAAATATTGATTTTAACAAATGTTCTTATACTACAAGCTATTTTGTTCTTTACAGTCCTGGAAAGATTAAAGATTTAAATAAGGAGATTTTGCAGTACTGAAGTTTATCTTTGCTCCTAGTCAAGAATCCTAAACGAGGAGAACAGAAATCTAAATTTAAACATTACTAGATTTCCTTAACTATGTCATTGACAGGATCATTAGTGTGTCTTTCCACAGACTGAGAAAATAAGAAAGGTTTTAAAAATCAGCATTATTTCAGTGTAAGTCTGCCTGTTAAAATCATTTTCTCAAATAAGCTTCCTTTTGTGTTTTGTTTATGTCTTTGTTTTGATTGATTTGGTTTTTATACATTTAATTTCTTTTATACATTTATACACTTATATCTAAGTGCAAATGGAAATGTTGGGCATTTGGAAAGTGAGCCAGGGGAAGTAAAATTTAAACATTAAAAAAAATTATGAGGAAAAAGATTCCAATATAATTTATGAAAAATTTTGTTATATTGATAAATAGGAAAATAGAAAAAAATTCACAGATGACTTTGACATCACGATCAAATTAATAGGAAACATTTCTGACATCTTCCCCCTATTATTATTGAAAATTCCACTGGTGCTGTACAGTTAGCTGCTGAATTGCTTGTATTTTAAAACAAAGGAACCTGATAAGAATATAGAAAGATGTTAGTAGAGTTTAGAGTTTGAAGTATTTCCTTCCCTATTAGTTTTTGTTGTCAAAATCACATTATAGATGTAAATTAAAAAGTATCTAGTATTACTTATCTAATTAAATAAAATAAGTATTTTAGGCAAGAAAATGAAAAATATCTAAAGAAATCCCTAGGTTTATAATCAGCCTGAGCATAACTGAGTATTGGAATCTTCCTTATTTTGAGAGCTGCTTCTTCTACCTGGTATAACAGTAAGTCTGTTTTAAGATTGATACACATTTAACCTATCTGTCAAAACTTTTCATACTGGTAATTGTCAGTATGGTTGTATCATCAATCCAGTCTTACATTGCTGTTTGTATATGTTCACCAGCTCACTTAGGCACCTCTCCTGTTTTTGTGTATGTCTCATACTTTTGACATATGGAATGATGGATATTCTTTTAAACAGTACAATTAGTGGTTATAACAGGAAAAGCCTACAGTCTGCAAAACAATGCAAACTGTTGCTGTACACAGAAATTCCATGGAAATTAGCTTGCAAATAAAATAAATATTAAAAAGAAAAAAAAAAGAGGAAAATATGTGATAATTCTAATCACATGACATAATAAGGATAAAAGTGTCTGGTCCTGCACTTGGATCATAACAACATCATGTGTCTCTGTGTACTTGGGGAAGAGTGACTGAAAAGATGCCCAGAAGAAAAAAAATCTGGGATTGTTGATTAACAGCTGGCTGAACACGAGGACACCCTGGTGTGATCATCAGGATTAGGGAAGAGAGAGTCTCTCTGTAAATGTGAGACTGCGTTTTGAATGTTTTGTTCCATTTTGGGCCCCTTTCTATAAAAAGGATATTAAGTTGCTCAAGCATGTTCAGAAAAGAACAATAAAGCTGGTGAATGGAATAAAAAATGTGATAAAAGAGATGGCTGAGGCATCTAGGGCTGTTTAGTCTTGGAAAAAGGAGGTTAAGTGGAGACCTCATTGCACTGTTAGGAGCAAGGAGGTTGCAATGAGGAGGGTACTGGTCTCTTCTCTCAGATGACAAGTGATATGATGTGAGGAAATCACTTCCAGTTGCACCAGGGAAATTTCTGGTTAGATATCAGCAAAAATATCTTCATAGAGAAGATGATCAGGCTTTGGAATGAGATACACAGGGAAATGGTGGAGTTCCCGTTGCTGGAGTTATTTAAAAGATGTGTTGATTTGGCATTAAGAGACCTGATTTAGTCATGGGATTGGTAAGTCAGGTTGATGATTGTACTTGAAGGTATTTTCCAACCTGTGATTCAATGAAAGAGACTTTCAAGTCTGCTTCTGAGAGAGAGGGTGGTTAACTAAAGAAATACTATAGTTCAAAGAGAAATACTTTACTACTCACTGGAAGCGTAACAGGAAAATAAGTATTTCTGAAAGAAGTACAGCAAGCTCACTGAAATAGCACAATAACTGTGAAAGAAGCCCATCAAGAATAGTTTCTTATTAAATGTGAATAACATTACTGTGAGCAAAGAAATTAATCTTGAAAGACATGCTCAGACTTTCTCCTTGTTTCAACAGAATCACACTGTTATGAGTGAAAAATAAAGTAGCATAGCAAAGGATAATTTGCATTTTTTCCATGTAATAGAAGCGGTATCGTGTGACATGATAATTACCACAAATATAGTACAGATTTCTCCAATTTATTCATAACAGAAAACTTAAATAAACTGTTGCTGTGATGTGGCTGTTGCTTGCAAATACTAAATCCTTTCTGGTCATCCCTAGAATCACTATTGTAAGCATGACAGTAATACATAGGAGGAAACAAGTAAAGTACATTAGTACTTGTGCGCTTTTTTTCACAGAATATCTCCAGAACTACTATAGAAATAAAAACTTCTCAGTCATGTGGTAGTCAGCGCCACTGGTGTCTCCTGAGATTTTGACTTTGATTTTTTCTTCACCTATTTTATTTCTCCAATTTATTTTTTATTCAGTGAGAGAATTACAGAAGAATCTTGTAAAAAGTTCAGAATGAAAGATAATGTTAGAGGGAATTGTCTGCTCTGTTTAAAAAATCTGATTGTCTATCCCAAGGCAAAATGACCAGACATTCATGCAGATAGAAAAATGGACTGTAGAAGTTGGAAATGTTAATTATTATGGGAACAAACTCTTCTATAACTGTGAAATTGTATGAAATAAGCATACCAAGGTGAAAACAGTAGCCATATTCTCATGCTGAAAAGTTTTTGTTTCTACCATGTTCTGCTGAGAAAATATTTTTAGCTAGCTTTTTTTTCTGCTGCATGGAAAAAGAAACACTATCTGGGTCATACAGACTGAAGAAAAATGCTGCTTACGAGGCTTCAGGAATATGAATTGTCATGTGTTTTTTCTCTCAAATTTGCTCAAAATTTTCTCCAATTATTCTTTATCCATAATAATGCTAATGTAAAATGATGGTGCTGTTAACTGGTTCTCTTATAAGTCAGTGCATCCTCTACAATAAAACATACAGTAAGTTTCTCCAATTTAAGAGAATAATTCAGTGGCCTTCCATAATAATTTAAATGATGGGTTTCCAACCTTTTGGCTTGTCTTGGCTACACTGAGTGAGGAGGAATTTTTTTGGGCCGCTTGTAAATTATGTAGGTTATTCCAAAAGTAATGCCTCTTATTTTTTCCCTTGGAAACTGCAACAGATGCAAAGAGCACAATGACACCATTTGGTAGAGCAGATACTCAGCTATGAAATACGATTTTTCAATCAGTCACCACAATTAGCTATGCATTTTCACTAGCAACATAAACATAAAATTAGCAGGATATATGAACTTGATTTTGTGAAAGAAATGCATCAGTCTGGTTCAGTGGAAGTGGTTGAGATTCTCAGTGAGTTCTCAAGGTGTTCATCAGAGATTTTTGGTGAAATTTTATTCTTCCTGTGCTTCACCCTTGAAAATAGCTGTTCGCAAATGTACATACTGCCAGTGAGTGATGACATGAATAAGCTGTAATTGTAAAGCAAGTGATGTTTTTCTCTGGTAAGAGAGGTCTTATAAAAGTCTAGTAGAGACGCGTGATCAAACTGCTGAGTTGAATATCTGATTGGAACTCTGTATATTCTGTACATTGAAAATTCATAGGTAACATGCTTATGTCAACTGAAAATGGAGTTACATATATGAAAAAAAAAATTGTGATTTTTTTCAACAGTCTTGAGACCTATTCTCAGATTCCTTTATCAAAACAGAAAGCATGGCTGCATCTTTTTTGCTGTTCACAGAACTATGTTTAGACAGTGTATCACAGCGCATACAATTATTTGCCATAACTTGAGTCAGCACTGCACTGCATCTTCCCTGTGCCCCTGTTTCAGTCCAGACAGTGTCAATTGCACAGTAATGTTTGCTTGTTGTTGAGCAATAAGTGTATGCCTGGGGCTGGGCCTGGCTGCTCAGTGGGGATGGGCTACCGCCATGATTGCCTGGGGCAGGGGGAGGCCACAGCCACAGCTCTGCTGGGCTGCATGTTACCCACAGGCCATGGATTGGACATACCTGATGTAAACTCTGTCCAAGGGTTTTTCTGTGACCTTTTCAATGGTATTATTATTTGCAACGCTTTGGCTTGTGGCACTATTTCACTAAACATATGTGGTAGAAACTTACAGTATTGTATTAAAACATGAAAAGGGTGAATATTACAGGTTTTGCTTTATTAGTTACAATTTTCATCCAGGTTTACTGGCCATATGGGAATTCCTCTGCTGAAATTACTTGTGGAAGCTTAAAGCCACAGCCACTGCTGTCTGTGTTAGCTACAAAGGGAAGGAGCAAGAAATTTCCGCTCCAGTCCTATTGAATTGTAAAGGACATGTGTTGTTAGAATTGCCAATCTTTTGACTCTTGCTGTGTAGTGTAAAGATGATACAGAAGAATAAATATGTCACTAACAGCTTTGCTGATTTAAAGCAGTGGAGGCCTGTGATGCAGTTGTTCTTCTGTTGTTGTTGTTTTCTTTTTGCACGCACATGTATTCAGGATGCCAGTTATTCTCTGAACACTGGCTCCATATTCTGCTTTTAGGTGCATAGTGACACCTTGCTGATTCTTCTTCAATTTGTTTAACACTCCTAATAGCTAGAGAAAGCTGCCATCCCCTTACGCTAGTAAATTCTCTTGAAACTTTGCCCCATTACTACCTTTCTGTAAAGGTTTACTTAAGCCTGGTCCCCTTTCTCTTTGAGGCCATAAAAGTAGGAAGACTTTAAACCTGTGCTTTAGTCTGCCAGATGTGTAAAACTTAAAATGCATTAACATTTTAAATACCAGTGAATCATATTATTTGTTCAGTGTTCTCGTTTTCTTTCATGACATAAAAAACAGGTCCCACTGTATCAATCTCTTCAGAACAGGTAATTATTAATATATCACATTACAGAAATATATCTTTTGAGAAGTTTACAGGCCTTTACTTTGTGGCAGTACATTTATTATGAACTTAAATTTGATCCAAATATTGCAGGAAATACTACTGAGGTTGCTTGCTGACTCTCTAGTGTGGTAGCAGTATTTTTATAAAGCTTTAGTATAATAGAAAGAAAGAAGAAGTACTCCCAAAATAAACCAAAACAAACAAACAAAAAGAGCAAAAGCAAAAGTGGTCATAGAGTTGACAACAAGCAAATGAAGGCCTATATTCAGAAAATGAATCCATTTTATTTTAAGATTAAGATAGTGCAGACAGGAGCTATGAGCCAAATTCATCCTGTCTGCAAAGTAGTGATGAATTCTTCCCAGGTTTTACAACCGTATCACTCTTTAAAGAGCCCTCAAGTAAGAAAAACTGTACATATATAGATGGAAGAATTCAACCACTCCCACATGAATTCATCTTTAATAATCCATTAAAACTTATAAAATATATACCACATAAATCCTCCTCAATATATAACTACTTACTAACTGAAAACTCCAATATATCATAAAGCTCAAAAGAAACCGGAAAATGACACTCACAATGTACTGGAAATGTGAATGCTACAAGTTTGCAAAGCGGCAAGACACAGATTTAAAATAAACACATTTCAATCGCCTGTGTAGCAGAAAAAAAAAAAAAAAAAAAAAAGAATAAATAACAATTTAAAAAAAGGGGGGAGGAAAAAGATACTAATTGCATTTAAGAGACTCCTAGGAATCTTTGGAACATGCAAAATAAATAGTATGTTCCTGTGGAATACAAAAAGGTCCTGAATCCGCTCACATGAAGGCTTAAATTCCATGTAAAAAGTCTGCTCTTCCACCAGTTCCTTTCACTTTGTCTGTCAGTTCTTCTAAGTTAGGAAATGCTATCCCACATTGATTTGACAACTTTGGATATACGTGCCCCAGAATGAGACACTTAATCCAAAGGTAGTCTCCTACTCTGTCTAATAGGAAAACAATAAGATTAATATGGTTGTTTATAAGGTTTTAAATATTTCTTGGCTAGCAGATGCTGCTAGTCTTTCACAGTGAGGAATGGAAAGAACATTTTGTAACTGCATAGCATATAATCTGTAGTATGTATAATAATGCTACAGCTCACATTCATGTGCAGATTTAAACTACTCTGGATTTAAGCTACTCTGAAGAAAAGAAGAAAAATTAAGAAATAAGAGATCCCATGCTGACTGATATTTTCTAGGTAATCTGCAACATCACATGAAATTTTGATTGACCTTTTATCACTGTTGGCAGAAAGCCTCATTCTAATCATAAATTTACAGAAGGAAATTCAGACAGTTTGGAGACTGCTTTCAGAGCCTGGAGTAAGCAGTCCAGAGATGTTCTTTAACTGTTCTCATGCTAGTTCTATTGCAGTTGGCAGAGATGTACCTATTGCATTTCCTATACCGTGTGACCAGTTTCATAAAAGTGAACTTAACTTTGATGGCTGTACAGGGCGCTACTTAAAAGGTTTAATAAAAACGACATTTTCCACACTCAAACTTTTTGTGAATTGTGACGAAGCACTTTCAGAAGTATTACAGCTGCTTCAAATAACATCATTTGTACTGGTACTCAATGTAGCTGTTAGAATGTGCTTTCTCTTAGCCTTGTAATGAGAAAGTACAGAAACTAATCCATGTGATAAGTTTTATCCATAGTTGGTTTGTTGTACTGCCATGCTCCCATTTCCCTAATTATTAGCTACTTGAGCTGCATGAGTGAACTGTTCAGAGCAGCACCCTGAATACTGGGTGATCAAAAGAGCTACTGGAAGGGAACACTTTATTCTCACAGGTTTACAGAGCAGGCAAACAGTGAGAGTACAACACCTTCCCATATCACCTTTCTCAAAACAGGACTTATTCACTGGGGTTGAAGTAGCCCTGGGGTTAGCAGTTCTCCCCTTGTTACCCACTGAGCTTCCCACTGTACTCCAGGCTGGAATTTGCTGGGGTGCTCTCATGCTGTTCCTTCTCTAACCACTGCTATGTTTAGCTTCTAACTAGTCCCTCACTCTGCCAAGCTGTTATTGTCTACTTTTTCTACTGAAAACTGTACCTTTCATGATTTTTTTCTAGAGCCAGTCATGAATTTGTTTTTATTAAATTTATTTTCAGAAGTTTAAATAACTGAGTGAATATCAGTTTTTCTAATGAGTTGTCATTGTCAACAATTTACTGAGGTGGGGGAAAGAAACATTATGTACAAGTGTTTTCCTCTTCAAAAAAACTAAGATGCTGGTTGACCTGACATTTGTGGGATATGAAGAAGAGTTAGAATCTGAGATTGTTTAGTCCAGGAAAATATGGCTCAATTTTTTAAAGTATTCATATCAACACTTTCAAAACAACTGTGATAGGAAAAGGCTGATTAGATTCTCAAGGAGACTTGGCATCCCTTGAGAAGATCACAGTGCTTTCATTAAATTCACTTGGATGAAAATTACAGTCGCCTCCCTTCACTGACTACACAGTTGTTGATTTTAAGAGTAGCACTTTTTTTTTTTAGAAATGCTCCCAAACCACCCTTCTCCCCCTACCCTCTCAAAAAAAGTTATTTCAAGCAAAACAGAATATTTTCTTCAAATAAAATTTCTCAGCAAATATATTTTGTTTCATCTCAAACTGTTCTATATCTTCAACCAACTGGAAAATCAATGATTCAAATAAGATCTCTCTAGTTAGGCTTAAAGTCACTGAATATTGCCCACTCAACAAAAATATGATTGTATATTTTTAATCCTTTATATAATTGCTATCGTTTTGGCAGTCACTGTTAAAACTCAACTTCCTTGATTTTCCAGTGTTAAAAATTTTTCCAGTATAAAATTTTTATATACTTTTCTACATTTTCTTCTAATCAAATTGAGGAAAAACTACTTAATGAAAAACTGTGCAGCACTGTTATCTATCCAGAGTATTCACTGGTATATTTCTGCAAGTTTCTAATATAGCTAATTTTGTAGTGGAAATTTAAACTTAATCCACAACAATCTATTAATGAAATTGCACTGTCTTTCACTAAGTCAGTCTAACACTGAGGTGTTCTTTGAAAGTGCCATCTTGAAAGCTTAAAATGAAAAGGAGGAAGATTACAGATACAATGTAAGTACATGCAGAAAGAATATTTTCCCTCTTCCCACTCTGTAGATAGAAGATCAGTAACAGGACTGAATGAAGAACACAAATGTATTGCCACACGTGGTAGTCTCAGTACTCTGCCTTTAAATTGCCATTTGCCAGCTGGGACTGGCTTGTGCTGAGCTGGAAGGAGTCCTGATCACTTGATACTTGCACAGTCTGGTTGTTTCTGTGTTACAGTACCTCTCTGAGCTACTCCTGGAGAGAAGCAGTCAAGAACCATTTCTTTCTCACATTTCTGCCTACTCTCAGATATGTAAGTCATTCTGAAAGTAATGTCTCCTATTTGTTTCCTTGAAAACTACAACAGATACAAAGAGCCCAATAACACTATTTGATGGAGCAACTTTTCAGCTACTACGCACTATTTTTCAACATAGTCAACCACCATTTGCCAGTTCATGCAGATGAGCTGATCTCTTGATTTTTCAATTCATGGTGTGAAAGCTCTGCATGGTTGTCCAGAATGTGGCTTCTCTTTCATGTCACTTCACCACTGCTGAAATTCACTGCCCACCACCCCACTATGCTCATCTCCATTTTTTCATCTCCTTTATATATTCAGCAGATGTCAATGAATATCAATTGAGTCAATTTTTTCCATATGGAGAAATTCCCCTCATATGCACTTCCATGTCAGAATCCATTTTGTCAGACCATCCTTCTGCTGCCATCTGTCACATGGCAACAAAATGTAGGGAAGGTTCAACCTTTACTGCCATACCACCAACATCTGCTTCTGACATCATGTACAAACATAGTAACATAGGAGGCATTACTTTCAGAGCAGCCCTCATAGAATAACCACAGATATTTCCAAAACAGATTAGTTGATCTTCTTACATCTTTGTATTCCTATCTATTTGTATATGTTTAATCAAACATGGTCAAAATACAGTTCATAAGCAGTACTTTTCATTAGCACAGGCTCTCTATGAGCCAAGTTATTTTCTTTCTGCTTCAGTGTTGATAACAAAACAACTTAGCAGAATCCAGCACTAGATAAGACTTTGAAATCCAAATAAATTTTTAGTCTTTTCTTTCACAAGGAAAAAATCATCTCCAGAATATACATGCTGGTTTGCAATGGCTGAGATTGCTAGCTACTTGAAGCTGATATTTACAGAGACAAAATCATACATAAGGTGCATGTGCAGGAAAGGAACTTTACTACTTACTGGGTTGCTGTAACAATCATATGAAGATATCTCACTTACTCCAGACTGTTTGCATTTAGTAAAAAGAATCAAGAACAAATGAAGAAGCCTTGGATCCTTCAGGAAAAGTAAATGTAATAAATGATCCCAAGCAACTGCTGTTAAAAATCAAGTAATGGTTTCACTCATAGTAAATCTTATTCCCCCGAGAGGCTGTCAACTCTACCACCTTCGAAGTTATCCATATATGAAATACAGTGGCTAGGATTAAACCATGTACTTAAGAATTTATATCAATGTGACTTGTTTCTTTACTCAGTTCATATGGAAGTGTTCTTTATTAAGGAAAAAGCTCTTTATATATATGACTATGCAAGTACGAGGTCCATACACTCTTTCAAATTCGATTTTATTGCATGTTTGTTTTTCTCTTCGTATTTCTCAGTATTTCTCATGGTCAGGGATTTATCACTAGATCCATTTTGCATGAGCTGAGGTATATTTCTGACATAATTTTGGTCAGATCTACCTTATTATTGTTCAGCCAGAGATCCTAAAATGTCTGTAGGATGTGTTTTGAGTTCTGCTATTTTTTATCTTGTTCTATTTGTCTTTTTCTTCACACCCAATTTTTCTGCCTGGAGCTCATCTTCAAACAAAAGCTACAGTACACCTAACAGCATGAAAAAGGGATTCCTATGGAAACAATCTCTGAGGCTAAAACCTGAGCTTGCAGGACAAAATGGATGCCTAGAGAAAACACATCGGGAAAGGGAAAGAGATATAGATACAGCAATCTTCACATCATATTGTCTGATTTTCAGGTAGCTTGCTCTTAGTTTGGAATCCATGCCTAGATCTAGATTTCAAAAAAAAAAAAAAAAAAAAGGAACTCAATGTCACTGAGACGAGAGCTGTTTGAATTACATTGTTTCAATTATCTTAATCTACATCCTTTAAAAGGAAAGATCACAATCTATATTCTTCCACTGAATTTGGGATTTGGGTTCCTGCCTAGTGATTTCAAGTAAACTTCTCTTTTTCCTTTGCTTCTTTCAAACAATACTAGTAAAACAAGTGCTGTGCCCACTTTTTTAAGAAAAGACCTATCTTTTGTGTGGCTTATGATGAAAGTGGAATAAACATTGGAATTTTTACACTGTACATTGTAGCTAAATGTTCTGTAGCCTCTTGAACTTGTTGTCGCCCCCCCCCCCACCTTCCCCCCCCCAAGAAGATAGACATAAAAAGTTCACTTTATAATTTCAACTTTAGATACAAGTTGAATGCTAGGAAGATCAAATATGAAAACATTCTAATTTAAGCACTGTTCAAGGTTCTGGCACTTTACTACAGAAACCTCATCTGTGCTACAAAGTAGATCGTTCCCTCAGATTCCAGAATCCTTTTAAAGATCTAGACTAGCTGCACTCACTTAAAGTCATGTTGCAATTGATAGTATGAACTGATATTTACAAAGATTAAGGTTATTAGTATTAATGCTTTCATTCTACCTATTTAAAGATAAAAGATCTGATTATTTATTTATAAGCTCATAGCTGAGCTCAAAATCATGGAGACAGACTAAACAACTGTGTTCTTACAGGTGAACTAAACATATATCCTATTCACTTACCAGCTTTTTCATAAAATTCTCCTGCAAAGAAAATGCTTATTTATTTTTTATTTCATCTACTTCATTCACAATTAGTGTATGTTTCTGACAAACTGTGTTTTGTTACAAGAAAAAATACTGACAGAAGAAAGATAGCATCAGAGGACCATTTCTGTCTGCATTCATCCCTTCTGCAACAGCATAAAACAAGAGAAGTCCTGAAGTCCTGCCAAGCCAACTGACCATTTACACCTCAGTACACAATTTGCGAGGAGTCATGACTCCCCTCACACCTCATGCCCACTACTAGAGAGGTGGGTACCATACCTGACACCTTGTGGAAAGATATTGTAAGATTCCTCACCCTTATCTTCTCATCAGTTTTGCCAGTTAGATTAAAGAGAAAAGCCAGAAATAGGCTTCTATGATGTTGGGACTAGCATGAGGGGAGAGCAGTGAATGTTGTCAACCTTGACATCAGCTAGAAAGGAGCTCTGCAGAGAAGGATGTGGGTGTCTTAGTGGACAGCAGGTTGACCAGGAGCCAGCAGTATGCCCTTACAGCCAAAAAGGCCAATAATATCCTGGGGCGCATTAGGAAGTGTTGCGAGCAAGTCAAGGGAGGTTCTCCTTCCCCTCCAGTCTGTCCTGGTGAGGCCACATCCAGAATACTGTGTCCAGAGCTGGGCTCCACAGTTCAGGAAAGACAGGGAGCTTCTTTAGAGAGTCCAGCAGAGGGCTACGAAGCCCTCCTCTGCTGTTCAGCCTGGAGAAGAGGAGACTGAGGGGATATCTCATCAACGTTTTTAAATATCTAAAGGGTGGGGGTCAAATGAATGAGGCCATGCTCTTTTCAGCAGTGCCCAGCAACATGACAAGGAGCAACAGGCACTAACTGGAACACAGGAAGTTCCATAAAAACATGAAGGAAAATTACTTTGAGGGTAACACAGCACTGGAGCAAGCTGCCCAGAGAGGTTGCAGTCTCCTTCTCTGGAGATACTCAAAAGCTACCTGGACAGTTTCCTTATATCTTAATATAAGGAACCTGCTTTAGCACAGAGGTTGGACTAGAGGATCCCTTCCGACTCTTACAATTCTGTGATTCTTTCTTCATCTGCTACAAACCCCTACTCTCTTTGCTGACTTGCATTTTCTGGTGCACATCTAATGTTTCCTTCTGTACACATGACAATGGAACTTATCACAGAACAGGAGAAACTGATATGTTCATATGTAAAGACATGCATCAAGATCTTATCTAAACTTAGCCATTCATCAAAGATGAATGTAGTAGAAGAGGCAAGTATAGGTTGTATAATGTGCATTTCAGGAAGACACCTTCAAATGATGACTTCAGTGAGTATCTGCATCATATAATAAAACTTAAGAATTATAGGAATTATATATTAGAATTAATTATATATAAGAATTATGAGTTTCTAGCTGAGATTCAAATACAGCACTCTGTGCAGTATATTATCAGGATTAGAACCTCAGTGTTCTTTTTGTCACCAAGCATACACCAAGAAGTTAGATAAGTTCAAAATCAAACACTTTAAAAAATATTCTATTAGTAATTTCAGCATTTATACACCCGTAGAGCAGTTTAAGCCTTTATGTTATGCTGAATATTATTTACCGTTTGGAAGTTTCTGTACTTTCAGAAATCCAACGTTTAGGTCTTTATGGTATCAGAAGTCTTAAAATGCCTTGAAACCACACACTTCTCTGAGGATTTTGGGCAATTTAAACACTTATGCTGTTATAAAACTGTTGAAGTGCTTACACTATCTTGAACGTTTAAGATGGTCTAAATGTCCATACTATTTCATTTCATGATTTGAACACTCTGTTGTAAGAACTTTAATTTGAGGTACTTTAATTTGTAAATTATCGCAAAAAAAAATCTTATAAATGGAACATTACCAAATAATAATATAAAAATATCACAGCAACTGTAAAAGAAATGAGAAATTTAGAGTTTCTTGCACATTATTAAAGAATTTTTATTAAATTGTTATTAAACAGTAAAGCCTTTGAAAATCATGCATGTCCATTTTTCCAGGAAATACTGAGCACGGATGACTGTCACATGCCAGTTTTGATCACTTATACCATCAGAAAAATGAAGTGTCTTGCAAAAAAAGGTAGTCTTATAATATTGGTAATAACGTTTGTAGATGGTGCAAATATGAAAACTGCAATATTTGATTCTTTTGCCTGTATTTGGTTCTTGGATATTCTACACAATATCATTGCTTTCTGCTGCTGATGTATAGGTGTATAGGGGTATTGTAAAAGTTGATCTATTTTCTACCTAGCTTCCACTGGACAAGAAACAGTATTAAATAAAAGCATAAAATCTTAACTCTACTTGCCAACTTCAGGGGCCATATCTTCATGAGATTCAACAGTATGTGAAATTGATGGAGAGAGTATTGTGTTCTCTCAGCTGTATCATGGCATCAATGTGGTAGGAATGAAACAATGAAAAATAGTAAAAGTGTGTAGCAATCTTAAAGCTTTTTATCACTTAACTGGAATCAAACAAGAATGTTGAGATATTATTTGGTTAAAATTTTATTTTGCAGACACAGTATTTCAGTCCCAAATATACTTCCTTAGTGTTCTAAAGTAGGCACATTCTTTACATTTGTATGCACAAAATTTTTGTGTTTTCGGCATCTAAATTTATGAATAATACTCTGATACTAATTGAGAACTTCTCTGAAAATTGTGTCCACCAAAAATCTCCGTAGTTCTGGAATGTAAGTACTAAACCATACTTGGAAAATCAGCATCACTGAAGTTCCCAGCACAAAAAGTAATCTGACTCTGCTTATTCAAGCTAGCCTTCACTGAGCTCTTAGTATTTCCTACCATTTGCCAGATGCTTGTGGTAGTATTTCTGTGTACACACATTAAGAAAGAATGTCTTATTATATATCTTTTTATTTATGCTAGTGAAGTCACTCTACTGAAGAATGAAATATTTTCTATTCTGACAGCTAAGCAATATCTGTGGGTATCTTTGACGGTTGGAATCCTGCATAAACCTCCAAATCTTATTGGAAAAAGTGAATTCTTACACACAGAAAAATATTAGATCAGATTAAAAATTCTGAAGGTATTAAAATATATGGCATATATCCTGATCAGATTTAACTGGTATGGATGTGGGAGATGAAGTATCAGTAACTATTCCACAATTAGTTGTGCAGATCTGTTCAGTCTCCTTTATAAGTTTAACTCCGTGAAGAGCTCCAGCAAATTCAACCTTAAATGCCATTCAGAGGAGATTCAGGTACTATTCTTTAATTATTATTAAAACAGAAAAAGAAAAAAGAGAGAAAAAAAAAAAAAAAAAGCAATGCTGAGCTAATCACACTCATTCTGTCTCACAGGGAGACTTCTTTTGTGAGTTTCCCAAAGAAGATGACATAGCTGCCGTGGGTTCGTGATTCCCACAATGCATTTCTTTTTCTCTTCATTAATCTGTCACTAATTCAATCTGAGAAGGCTGTGTCATAATCATATCTTACATTTCTCCCCATTACTGTGGAACAAATTACAACATTTTTCATTTCAGAAAGGCTCCACTATTATTTCTGCTGTCAATACCAAGTTCACAAGGTAGACCTCTCAGTTTTACCAGCTGTTACCTCTAACTTAAAACCATTTTGTGAAAACATCTAAAAAAAAATACTCTAAAAAGGGTATTGTATCAACTTCACTACATATATTAGAAGGATATTAAGTTTTTTAATAAAAAATCATTATGTTTTCTTTCATAGTTGAAATTCCAATGTGTTTTCTAAATGAAAAACATTCTAAAATGAAGACATTCTTAATGAAAATTAAAACCTGAAAATGCATACGATCTAAGCTAATAAAAATATTCATTTCTAGTTTGATGTGGAACTGTTATTGGTAAGGCTAAAATAAAATTACTTCTGAGGCTGGATTCCTCAAAAATTAATAATATCAGACAGTTTATCATACACCAAACTTCATATGCTAATAAAAAATGAAATATTAGTATGAAAGCAATGGTTAAAATTTTTTACCACCTGGTGACTGATTTTTACCACTTTACAATTCACCACTCTGACAGTGGTGAAAAGCTGGAGTAAGTTATCTGGAGAAGTTACAGATGCCCCATCCTTGGAGGCGTTCAAGGCTGGGTTGAATGGGGCCCTAGGCAACCCAGTCATCTAGTGCCTGATTTAGTGGTTGGCAAACCTGCACACAGCAGGGAGGTTGGAGTTAGATGATCTTTATGATCCCTTCCAACCCATGCCATTCTATGACTCTAAGATTCTATGACTGTTTCCATGTGTTCTGTGGTCTCAGTCCACTTTTCAGAAGCTCCTCGTGCACAAAACATAGCTACATTTGACACTGGCTGATAAAGGGTAAATCTTGAATATTTATACAATCAAAGTAATATCTTACTCCTAAGAGTTTCAATTTCTTTCTTGCATTTTCCATTAGAAGTTTGCAGAATCATTTCGTAAATTGAGGCTTTTGGTGGTAATAGCATTTCTTAATTTTCCCTATGCTAAACCTGAACTACAACCTGAAATTTGATAGTAAATTTACCATGGAATAACAAATTTTATGCCATCTATTAAGAATAATGCTGATATTTCTGCATACTTAAGTGTGACTTGATTCTGTCCACATTTTTCTGACGTACAATTTTCAAATTCATTTTATAATTATGAAGACCAAATCTGCTTATCCTGGGCATATAGACTCAATTATCAAAACATTTGGGATGCTATTAATGGTAGAAATTTTAACTATTCCTCAAGCTACATTTTATTTCCTGGTTTGTTTCATTGCCTAGAACTGGCCTGAGTAATCCTGAGGTATGTCTATGTTATGTCTACATTAATTCAGTTAAATAAGACCTGATCAGTAGATTGAAGCAGCTGGTGCTTGAAACCCACATCCACACTATTTGCAGTTCAGGACTTTTTCTTCAGACAGCATTTAGTCTGGTGTCCTAGTGCAACGCACTGTGTAAGCGTAGCTATGTTGTCCAAAAAAACAGTCATTGGTCCAAACCCTCAAATTCCAATAAAAAGTTGGATCACATCTGCTGCACACCTGGAGCAGAGCTTGCAATTTTTTATTTATTTATTTGTTTATTTAAAAGAAAACTGCTTCATGTACCCAAGGTTTTGTGAATTAAACAAATCCTCAGTGAATGGAAATGACTGATTTACTTCAAACTCCTCTAATGCTCCAAATGAAAATGCCAACATTAAGGGAACTAATATTGATTTCTCCCATTTTCCCAAAGTGGGTATGGATAGGTCTAAGTGATATGATAAATGGAGACAGAAAACTACCAAAAACAAAAGTAATGTAGCTTCATGAATTTTGATGCTGTAGTGCAAATGTTGTTTCCACCATCTGCTTTAAGCAGTGAGCTATCACAAGAGAAATTCAGTACATCTGTTCACTATTAGTTTGGGTAGCCACTTTATCCCCAAACACTAATGTAATACTTTCCTTTTGAACAGGACGTAGATGTTCTGAGGAGCTGTGTTTTTTCTGTTACTCTAAAATCTCTCACTGTAACAACGCCTCTAGGGTAAAAGTCTCCTTTCCTGTGTTGCTTTTGTTTTCACTGTGTAAATCTACAGAGGAAACTATACCTTCATCACAGTTTTAAAAAATCATATACAACGAAAAAATGCCTTTTATTTGATACTGCAGCCAGGTCAAGGTTCATTTTTGAAAATGAAACCCTAGAGCTGTAATTCACAGTTAGCAGGATATGCTGTCCAGAATGGTTTTGCTCTGAAAGAAGACTTAGCAAACACAAACATTTTTATTCAAAATAACATCCAAACTTGAAAAAATTACCACAGTAAAGTTGATATCATTACAAGAATATGGCTTTTTTATCCTATTAGATTTATTCATTACATTTGCTTTTTTAAATTTCAAAAATAGTTAGCCCTTCCACAACAAAACACTAGCGAAGTCTTTGTATGCAATGTGTATCATCATCAATAGACATTTTTCAATAAACACCAGCTCATCGCTATCACTGCAATTTCATAGTAGTTTGATGTGTAGATTTAGATCAGTTGCCCTGATGGATAATATTTTGCAGTATTCTGCTTTATGTATTAATACAAGGTATAAATTACTACATATCTCTTATGATTCTCTCTTTGACATTCATAGATTTTGGTTAATGTTTTATTATTAACAGAAATATTGGTATATAAATTATGAGCACTGAGCCAAAATAAAGCTCTATGTATTCACCCACATCATTCCTTACAACCATAGTCACAACATGCAAGTACAGTTGCTATGTGAAACCCCCCAGCACAAACAGCTGAAAGAACTGGATAAACAAGGTTTATCAAAGTATCCATCTCATTAGGACCTTGGGTTACTGGTGGGCTACATATCATCAGCATGAGGCAACTCTAGATTTTCACCTGCTCACTCCCTTTCGAGCTCCTGTACACTGGAGCGGAACAGGTTCTGTACAGGATAAAGAATCATACTCAGCCTTATTTCCTTACCTAACATCCTCTCAGGAAGACAACTGAATAGAATTTTGCTCCTTACTTGCCCTTCTTGTTGTATAAAAGACCAACAAACGCATCCTACAGAAGGATGCAAAAATCCCTCTCTGCATTTAAGTTCACTTGCCTGTATTAGTAACATAGCTGTCAATATGAAAATGTTTTTATTTTCATTTTATGTTCTACCCCCAAACAAAATTCTTTCCAATATTTTTTTTCTGTTCTGTTTTGAAAATACTTTTGTCGTGCTTCCTATTGTATTATGTACAATAAAATCTGTTCAATATTGACAGAATAAAAGGAACTGGGTGAACAAATAACAAATACAAGACCTTTGGATTTCTTTTAATTAAACAAGTTTCTATGCATTTGATTGATTATTGAATTCAATAAAAATAAGCCTTGTAATTCTGCTCTTCAAGAAAGACCACTATCCAGCTAGACAGCAAATGTTTACATAAGTACCTCATTAGCATATGCACTTAAATTTAAATCTTGACATGTCGCAGATAAATGTTTTCAAGATCAAAACCACTGTTTTCCATTCCGTTCTTCACAAATCATATCTCCTTTTTATAAGGAAACAGCTTCATGACAGTCTTCCAAAGAATGATGATCATTTGCTACAAATTTGTGTCTACTCCAAGTGGCATTGGACTGAGCAGCCCTAAATAATGTCAGAGGTTAAAAACAAACATTAACTGTTTCTCCACAAAACTACATAAAAAATAAGAGGTAAAATTCTGACAAGCGGAGGATCTGGGACACATCTGTGTCAATTATTTTGCGCCTTTTCTATTTAATGTAATTACCTGTGGTTATGTACTGATAATTGGGACACTGTATTATCTGGAAAATAAAGTATAACAAGGATTTTAGGTACAGGGTCTTCTTTCTTTATTTCCCCCCGCCCTCCAACTGGTACTGCAAATGTATTCACATTTAGAAGCTGTAAGAACATGTGAATTGCTCCTAAGCCCAAGACTAGGAGTAATAAAAAATTAATAGTTTCTCTACATGAAATACAATAAGGATGAAAATATGTTTCTCTTCTGCAAAAATTTATAAAAAGAAAAAATTACTAAAAAATCTTAAAATCTCATTGTGATTAAAAAGGTGTTAACCTGGTATTGGAATAGTTAGTGTTTAATGAAAGGGTATTTGTTCATTATCTTCTTCCATGTCACTGAAAAACCCTGCATTTCTCTACAGATCTAAAACTTCTATTTGTAGTCTACATCAAATGTAATCCAGTTATCCAAAAAACAATAAAGAAAATTAGTTTATTGATAAAACAAGCTCTTGGCAATTCTCTTTTTCTAAAACTGAAGTATGCTGTATGAGTGCTATTCTCTACTGCAAAATATTTTCTTCATTGTTTATGTTTTCATTAATATGTATTTAGAAAATTTAATAAAGAAATCTAATGCAAACTAACAGGATAATTAATCTCATTAAGTTGAACTACTTGCATTTTACACTACTGTAGCACTGTTGGACAAGTTCTTTTTAGTCTTTAGCTATAATTCACAGGTAACCAACTTTTTTGTGGAAAACTTAAGTGAAAAATGCCAGGAATTAAAGCTAAATATATAGTATACTATCTCATAGTGATTATATTTTGATGGGCAAATTTCTCCACATTGAATTATGAAAATAAAAAGTAATGTCTAGTTATTTACTATTGTAATTGCACTACCACATTTTTCTAGAGAACCTGTCATGGCTAGCTGCCCAACATGTAATGGATATCAGACATAAAATTAATTAGTTATCTGGCTTTTCAATCACAAGGGAAGTCTTGATCTTTATTCTATCCCTTCTGACATACTAACCTTGCATTTGTCATAACTATGACTTTGAGCTCTGCTACTACAAGTATCAAGACAAGCACACAACTACAGATCGATAGGTCATCTAGATACCTCCCTTCTTCTATTACAAAACAAACTGTTCTTTAAGGGGCGAATCCAGGGACAGAAATAACTGGGGCAGCTTTATCGTGATTATCACAGTATCCAATTTCTGAAAAATTCAGACTCTATCCTCACAAGCAAATCATCCTATAAGTCAGATGCATTTTGCTGTAGCACATAAAGAATAGGATTCATGAATGTACATACCAGTCAAGTGTGGAAGAGTTAAACCCTTCCCTGGTTGGTATCAGTGATAATATCTGATATTTCATGGAATATTTATGAACGATTACACTTACAGTTTTAATATCAACAACATAAAAATCTACTCTAACTTCTTAGTGAACCTTCCTCGTTCTCAACTCTTCCAACTCTTCAGCTCAGTATGTCTCATTACTAGTCAGTATTTTAAAAAAATAGCTGTGTTCTGAAGGGAGCAAGGGAAACTATAAAAGTGTCTGTAGGTTGCTTTGGGAAAGTTTATTAAAAATTTAGGCTTTTCTTGTTGTTTTGGTTTGAATTTGGGGTTTTGGATCCTGATGGTTATGGTGGCGGGTTTTGTTTGTTTGTTTGTTTTTGCTGTTGTTTTATTTTGTTTTGAGGAGGAGGAAAAGGAGATAAATAAGTCCATATTCTGCTGTGATTACCTTAGAAGGATATAGTCATGTCACAGTTAAATAATGACTCCAAGTGGGAAATAGAGTCAGAAAATGAACAACAATGGTATTAACATCCCCTCTAACATAATACTAAGATCTATATTAATAAAAATCTGAAGGAAGTATACCTAAGATATGAATGTTTCATATGCGTAACATTTTGATTGCTTTCCCCATTAGAATTTTGGATTTCAACAGAAGAAAGAAAATGCTTTTTTCATTACCATTTTTTTCAAAATATAGTACCTGAATTAAAGGAAACTTTTATCAAAGTAACTGTTAGACAGAGACTATTCTATTAAAAATTTTCTTTAATAGAATATGACAGAGATTCTCATGTGCACTAGATTTTTCCTCAGGAAAAAATAAATTACAGTTCTTCAACCATTATTCCCACTTATATTTTTTATTATTATTATTGATACAATGGCATGTGCATACATCTCATTCACCAGATCACTAGAAGGCCCATTGAAAGAATCCACTTTCAGAACCTGACAGAGGTTTTTTCAGGCCTAAATAAGTTAAGCTTTAGGAAATGATGTTCACACCTTGAAAATTCACTAGTTTGGGCTGGCTGGGATGTCAGGCTGTAGACTCCTGCAGTCCTGCATTGAGCAGATAAAGGTACCAGTAAGTGAAAAATGTTTTGCCTCTATGAGATGACAACAAACTCCTCTGCTTTTTTTTTTTTTTTTTTTTTCTCCCTTTCTGAAGTTTAAGATATACTTTGGCTACACTGGCTTTACTCCCCCCTTTACTCCCACATTCTAGATGAACCACACATTGATAGGCTCAGTGTGGGGTTAAATTGTATCTTTCTACCTTCATAAGATGGAGTGATTCTAAGTAATCATATAAGGACTTTGACAGCTTACATACAACATAGTCGAGAATTACAGCAAAGGCTGGGAGCTATTTGCTCACAATAAGACAATGGAAGTCAATTCAAAATAATGTAACATAAATAGAATGATTCATTGATTTTCTCAGCAATGTGAGCAGGATCACTAACCATTGTTGTGTTGTATGTACAGAGGAGAGAGGTTAGGGCTAATTCTAGAAAAACACTTTTTCTTAATTCTTTAGTGTCAGAATATGGTCAGGAAGACAGGATACATAAATGCAGACACTAGCATATGTAAGAAAGGGTATGTCAGTATGAGCTTGTCTATTTCATTGTTATTTTGAATCATTCTAACATATTTACAAGATATGAAGGGAACTTCATGAACAAAATTAGGGAAGAATCAGATTCATTTTCAATACATTCCCAGAAATTTTTACAAGCTGTGTTTTCCTATAGTCTCATCAATACCATAAGAAAAAAGCTATCAGGGACTGCACCATCCCTGAATATAAGCATTGCAAATGTAACAACACTTGGTCCTAGGCTAGAATTTCAGATGATAATATTCTAATATCTACATCTGCTCTTCATTTTAATAGATTGCAACTCAAATCATGGATGTCAACATTTTGTCCTTTGAGATCTGCCTTCTTGAGACAAAAAGGGTCCAACATTGTATTGCTCATAAAGCTTACAAGAAGATGCTAGCTGGTAGTATTTGGTGTTTCATGTTTATTCTCTTGATATTAAGCATTCTTGAAAGAAACCATGGATATGTGGAAGAAATTCAGACTTTTTAGTGCTGTTGCACTAAAAACATTTTTTGACATTTTTTTCATATAAAAGTGTGACCTAAAGGGTGATTTAAAAAAAACAAAAAATCAGAACAGTAAAGATTAGTCTCTCTAGAAAATGTTCTTGAAAACACAAGATATAAAAGCGCTGAGTTTTCTAAAACTTCAGATAATACTTCTCAGTCATCCATCATGTTTAATTAACAACTTTTTAATATTTCCATCTGAAAACTTCACATGCAATCTCCTACAGTGTGCCTATGCATGTGCAATCAATCACACATGAGAGTTTTGTGATTGGACATTGGAGATGAATTTTAAAACATATATAAACAATTCATTAAAAAACAATAAATATTCCAGGCATTTTTTACTCAAGAAATCTATATCTTATCTATAACAAACAAACAAATAAAAACAAGCAAAATTCTAGTTCTATCAACGTCAGATCTACCAAGATAAAATTAATCACATCACAGAATATATAACCATATATATTCTGAACTGTTTTTTTTCACTCTCTTGCTGTGACTATCCATTTTTAATTTTTTCTTGATTGTGGTTGTCTGGGCATGATACTTATTCTTACATTGCAAGTTGATGCTGAACATCTTATAAATTAGTGCATGTTGAAGATATAGAATAAAAAAAATCTAGCAGGAAGTTTACAATGAAATGCTAGTTACAGAAGGAGTTTTCATTATGAGCATCAAATATCCTTGGAAGCTGTTACTCAGCTACAGAGGTCTCAGTGCCATTTTAAAGTAAGTGGAAAACTTCCTAGAATGGTAGTACTTCACCTAACAGGGAGCAGTATGGATATGAAATAGAAAGAGACCAGTGCCATAATTGTGGCAAACTTTTCATTGCTGTGATATACTAGGGAAAAAGAAATAGAAAGGGCATCACTGAAAGTGCAGGAACAACTTGGATCTGGATGAGGCTGTTGTGGCAAGGAAATGGTATTTGTCATTTCTCTCATACAGCCACATTTTCTGTCTTGTTCCACATTTCTCAAATAGAACCAAAGTCAGATTTTTAGATAATTCTTCCTTCCCCGTCAGTCAGTCACTCTAGAGGACAGATAATAGTGACTGTTATCTTGTAATGAATTTTTCCTACCTCCTCCCTATCCAACCTCTAGAAGTCACACCTAAAGTCATCAGACAGGATTTGCTATCATTTACTCTCTACATCGAGCTAATGACATACAAACAACAGACTCTTATGTCCTCACCTCTAGAGCATGTGGGGCTTAAAAAATATTCTAACCTTGTCTTCTTTGTGCTAGTCAAAATACAGCTGTGAGTGAAAATAACTGGAATTGTATTCCAAAGAAACCAAATGATGTTGTACAGTGTTGTACAATCTCAATATTCTTTTTGTTGTGTGCATGGAATAAATACACAGTAAATACATAGTTAAATCCCAGGGAAAACACGTAAAATCCTAGCAAAATTCACTGTCTGTGAGCAGAGCACAGAAATAGTTTAGATGCAGGATGACAGCATTGCATTTAAAGGTAGTTGTCCCAGCTCTGGTATGGATAAGCAATCTGATATGCAACTAAGTCAGCCAGTACTTGGCCACCTGTTACACTGAGAAATACCAAACTTGACAGTGCACTGTTAGCACTGATAAATAATGTACACAGATACTTCTGTATCAAAATCAACATTGTGTTGATGATAAAGCTCTTTTTAGGTGTTGAGAAGATGCCAGGGATCAGAAACAATCTATTCTGTGTTGTTGTCATCTTTCTGTCACTTCATTATTATTGGCTATCCTGCACTAGAAAGCTTATTAAAAACTTCATGTAGTTGTATAACCTCTTATCTTATCCCATTCTAGACTAATCAAAGTACATTCATGCGATTATCAACCTCATCAAATTATGAGGTAAGTAATTTTTCTTCTGTGCTTGCTACTATAAAAGCCAGCCTCTCCGTATTTGCAAAAAGCTCTATGACATACTGACACTTTATACATGCAGCAGAAGAATAGGCCATGACTTCTAAGCTGTCCTTCACATTCAAAAGGTGAATGAACTGTTCTGTCTTTGCTCAGTCAACACAGCAATTTCTTTTCTGCGGTAACAGCTATAGCTGCAAGACTCCAGTTCCTCTGGATGACAATCCAAGTGCAAATGACATGGGAGAGCAATAATAAATTTACAAGAATGCCAACTCATTCCAAGTAGGACAGGTTTCCACCCCCTCCTCCCACCTCCACTAGTTTAATACATATTTTTTCTTCATTTTTTTAAAAAAAAAAAAAGGGAGAGAGACAGAGAGACAAAGAGAAACAAGAAGAAAGAAGATGGAATCGGAGCATCAGAATCATGAACATTTGTCACTGAAGAAACTAATATAAGAGTTTATCATATATGTATGTCTGTTTCAAACCTTCACCTTTAGGTCTCTGAAAAGGAGAAAAAATAAATTGATCTGATTATTAATTAAGATCTGAATTATATACTACATTGATTTTATTTTCAGTAGCGAAGTTTTTTTTTGAATGAGCATTGTTGGTTTGTTTTTTTTTTTCAGATTGAACACTGAACACTGAGTTTCCTTTCCCTTGAAGGCATGTTAAACTATGTTCCTAAAATAGCAAGACACTTAGAATCTTAACTGCTGTTAAAAACTCATTTCATCATTACAAGAAAGAACTGATACCCTAAGTATTAAAAGTAATCTGACACAAGGACTGAAAACCTACACAAATAAGCTGTAAAAGTGGTAACTAGGACTGTTACTCTAATACCCAATCAGATATGTTAATACCTAACATCAGTAGTCATATTCAGACGTGTTTATCTACACAAATGTTATAGCGTGCAATTCCCTAAATGGATTTACCTTAATACATGCAAGATCTTGTATGGGCTCTAAAACTCTTCATTTTTATCTTGAATATTTAAAACTGAACTGGCAACATTGATATTGAATATCTAACTTCAATTATATTTTTTCCTGCTTTTCTTACGCTATGAATACTCATGCAATATTTTATAGCAATAGTATTGACTAGCAAATCATCACACAGAAAACTTTTCCACTAACTGGCACGCACTGTAGAGAAGGACATTTATCAGTCAGTTCTATTAGTATTTGTAAATTGGTCTCCATGGAACAAAGTCATGAACATATGAGCCATACATTATTAAAAGAGATGTTCCTTGCTTTATTGCCCAAAGATATTAAAGGAAAAAATAAACCACAGGCAGGGTCACTAGAAAAACGGACAGCTTCTATGTAAACTGTATTGCTAAATTTAAAAGGTTTCATCTTGAATGCTAGGAAAAAGTCATTAATTACAGGCATTTTGAGCAGATGCCTTCTTCCGGAGCAATTATGTATCTATAAACCGTAATGCAAGCAATGAATAGAAACTGGCTCATAATGAACAGCAGGAATAAAAGAGAAGGAAAACAAAGTAAAAAGTAAGAGGACATCTGAAAGCTTCCTTACCTTCCAGCAAAACTTTTGTCTCTTGGCTAGCATCCAAATGGCACACTAACTAACGGATATCTTCCCCTGTATCAGACTGCAGTCTTTTAAACAATATTTTCTCCTTGTCCTTGCCAAAAAAAAAAAAAAAAAAAGGGTTTTAGATTTATGAAGAAAAGTTTTCCCATACAACTTCACTTGTGTCAGTTTGACATACACAACTGTGTTTCTTCAGTATTTCATAATCATACTCAAATTCAGACAAATGGATAAGTCTTGTGTAAGTCTTGACTCTAGAAGTAGGAGTTTTTCCTAGTGTATATTCTATTGTAACTTTCACTTGTAATCTGACGGGCTTTGGGGGCTTTTTGTTTGTTTGGTTGGTTGGTTGGTTGGGTTTTTTTGTTTGCTTGTTTTTGGGGGGAAGTGATGGTTCATCCATTTAACTGCAGTAGCTTAAGGCAACAATTACGTGTTTTTTAGACAGTGTTAAGTTTCTGTCCCTACACTGTTACTTCCATAGGATGATTTTACATTACATTTCAATTAGAATCAGCTCTTCCACTGAAGAGTTGAGTACCTCTACGGGTCTTATTTGTCAAGGTTTTGTTTGTTTTTTTAATCCTTCCCTGTTTTACTTTTGCCTGCAGCAAGTAAAAATAAGGGCATCCTGGCTGCTAAAGTCAGAGGTGCCCCCTCTCCTCTCTTCTCATATTTATGAAAAAAGAAACAAAAAGTAATAACATTGTGTAACTTTGCTGGTAAAATGTGGATCAGAGGTCAGTAATATAGCATCCTGGAAAACATAGTTTTTCAGACGGTTATCAGTTGCCAGCTCTTAAACCATTAGATACTGAGAGTGTCATACAGATGGCACATTCAGTCCCTGTGGAGTGATGCTGCTGTCAGAAACACTGTACCAGATGTACAACTAAAGAACACCAGCACTCGTGCCTGGAATGAAAATTCTGGGAGGCAGAGAAGTGGGAACACACACAAATGGATCAAATTCAATTATTATTGTTGCAGTCCTTCTCTAATTATGATTTTAAAATGCTTAACAAAGATGAGTGCTTGCCATTTATAATTATAAATATAAAATCAGCAAAAGTGGGAAAGTAGTATTTTTTTCAATTTTATCTGTTTCAATCAATTTGTTCTTTGCTAAACTAAAAATTGAACTACTGAAACTTAATGTTACTGTCTTTGGAAATGTAACATATAAGTTACTTTCAGAAACTTCCAATAATATATCTATAAATATGAATTAAATGTACAATGAATAAATGAAAAATATGTTTCCCTATTGTGAGCAACAGATTAGTTCTCCATCATATAACTTGTAATACTTGCTAGTTTGTTAGCATTCAGTATGCACAAATTCTGTTGCAATTCTAGTAAGTTTTTCACACAGATGACTCACAAAAAGTTTTACAAGCTTTATGTATCTATCCATTTCTTGTCACTGCTCATCTGCACCCACTACTCAAGAGTTCATTTACTACCAGTAAATTTTTCCATATTTATCATCTTTCTTCTGAATTTAATTGCACTGGTAAGGCCCTCTATCGCAGTATTCACTCACAGTCGCCTTCACCTGACATTTTCAAAATAATTAATTTTTGTTTCAAGAATGTATATATTTTTTCTTTTTCTTCTGTGTTTTCTTTCTTTTCACTTTTTCTGCTTTCTGAGTTATTCTTTTATGAAAAATTTTAACTCAAAAAAGTGTTCATTTTACACTAAAATCACTACACTGAAGGATGATTATGGCTTCTCTGACTTATAACTTTCCTGTTATTTTCTTGTTTGTTTATTTGTTTTTTTCTTTTGCTTGTAATTTAAAATCTACAGACTACATCAAGTAAGCATATACTGATAACAAGTGTGTTCCACTAGAAAAAGATCACATAGGCAAAAGAAAACACGCCATCTAATTTATATCGGGAATGAAAAGTGTAGAAAACTATATACTAGTACTAGCACTGAATAAAATGTTGAGTTTACTTTATTATAATACTGAAGTATTACTTCAGTATAAGTTCAGATTAGAATATGGGAAGACACTTAATGGTACAATGGAAATGCTGGCCCTAACTATTAGAACTAATGTAGATGACATTTTTGTAAAGCAGAAATGGCCTATCTCCCACCTGTGAGAGCTGGTTTGAAGGCAGCTTCCTAGTAAGTGTTGGCACTAGTTTAAATATAAAAAATAATCTGATAAATCACACTTAAAGAATAGAGAACTACATCCTGATCGGCTCTCATTCTTTGTACTGTACAACTTGTGCTGCTACAGGACTGTGGAAATATGTTCTTCTTCACTATAAGCTTTAAGCTATCAGGGCTCTTTGACCTCTTTGACAGGGCTTTAAATTGGTTTGAAAGGAGTGGAAAGTATTAGCAAGCCTGCCCATGATAAGGTGTGAGATGGCATGGCTAGGTGCTAGAGGGAGTATAAGATGCAATAGTGAAGGCCTTCAACCTGCTGCCTGAGATGCACTGGTAACCCTGCAGCATGCTTGAAATCTTATGACAGTGAGCCAAGGACCACTGAGAGGAGGAGGCAACAGGGAAAATCAAGGGAAATACTTAGAGGAATTAAGGAGTTACCCTCCAAGAAACTGACAAAGCCGGGTGCTCAATTGAAGTGCTGCTATACCAACACACGCAGCTTGAAAAACAAACATGAAGAGCTGGAAAGAAACTACCATGATGTAGTTGCTGTCACTGAAACCTGCTGCGTTGATTCTCACTAATGAAATGTAGCTATCGATGTCTATATGCTGTTCAGAAGGGGCAGGTGAGGATGGAGGAGAGAAGGCATTACTCTCTACATCAAGGAAGGAATAGAGTGTGAAGAGCTGTCCCTGAAGAATGTCCATGAATAACAGGTGCGAGTTAGAGACTGAGGCAATAAAGGAAGCCTTGTGGTTGGTCTCAAGCAGAGTCTGTTGATGAAGCCTTCTTCCTGCAGCTACAGGAGGCATTGTGACTGTAGGCTCTTATCCTGATGGGAAGACTCCAAACCACCCTGACAGTTGTTGGACAGGTAGCACAATGAGCTGTAGGCATTTCAGGAGGCTCCTGGAACACACTGAGGTTAACTTCTTGTGCCGGGGGGGGGGGGGAGAGGAGAAGGGAAGGGGAGTTGCAGTTTTGGACCTGTCACTCACCAACGCAAGGAAACTGACTGATGACATCCGGATTGGAGGCTGCCACGACTGTAGTGACCATGCAGTGGTGAAGTTCAAACTCCTTAGGGATATTACAAAGGCAAAAATAAAACCAGGATTCTAAATTTTGGGAAAGCCATCTTCCAGCTCTTCAGGGAGTTAATCAACAAAACCCAATGGGAAATGCTCTTAAGGACAAAGGAGTGGAGCAGAGCTGGCAGATCTTTAAGGAAGCCTTCCTCAGTGTACAAGGGCTCTCCATCTCCCAGTGTAGGAAGTCATTAAAAGAAGGCAAAAGACGGGCATGCTGGTCAAAGTGGAGAGCAAGAAGAAAATGCAAAGGTAGTGGAAGCAGGCACAGATACCTTGAGAAGATTATAGGGTTGTTGCAAGGCTGAATAGGGATAGGATCAGGAAGGCCATCAACCAGAAAAGAAAAGTCAAAGAGAACATACTCCCCCTGCTGAGCAATACAAGCAGGTAACAACAAACAAGGAGAAGGGCCTCCAACACAAGAAAGGCATGGAGCTGTTGGTGCAAGTCCAGAGAATGTCTCAAAAGACTGCAGCATCTCTCCCATGAAGAAAGGTTGATGGAGTTGGACTTGTTTATCACACAGAAGACTCCAGGGAGACCTCATGGTAGTCATCCAGTACTTGAAGGGAGTTTATAAGCAGGAGGGGGACTGACTTTTAACACAGTTTAATAGTGATAGGACAAGGAGAAATTGGCACTCGCTCAAGAGTGGAGATTTAGATTAGATATTAGGAGGAAATTCTTTATTCAGAGATTGGTGAGGCACTGGCATAGACTGCCCAGAGAAGCTGAGGATGCCCTATTCCTGGTGACATTCAAGGCTAGGCTGGATGGTGCTCAGAGAAGAAAGAGGAAGAGGAAGAGGAAGAGGCCCCATAGATTTCAGAAGGAATATATATGTGGAGGTAAGTGTTGGTGTCAATTAAAGCAAATATAAACTTACATGAAAATATGTGTATGTTAGCTGACTCCACAGGTAAGAATTGGCTTGGGCAAGGCACTATGTGAGAAAGCACATGGTGCTTCCTACCCAAGCTGACAGCTGACTTCGTGCAGCACTGAGTAGTTTGGTGTGAGGTATTACAGTATAACAGAAAAGGTAGAGGTAGCAGTTGCAGTTCATATGTAAAGTGATTCTGTGGTTTGCCTTTATTATAATTGTTGTTGTTGTTGTTAAATGCAGCCTCCAGGATTAACAGGATATGGGGTCAAAGTTACCTTATATATTGAGCTTGATGTGCCCTTGGCTGCATGGAGTGGTAGAGTGGGCGTCTGGAACAGCTGTGTTTAAATAACACAGAGATGTGATTTGCCTGTCTGATCAATACTCTGTTTCCCATCTCACTCTCTATAGCCCTATCTTCGCAGGGGAAGCCTTGTTGCGTGAACCTGTTTATATGTGCTATGCAAGTGCTTCTGTGAGGATTCTGGCAGAGAGGTGTTTCTAAAGTGGAGTGTATCACACCCATGAGCAAAACAATTTTGACTGGAGAAAAGTGCAGTAAGAGTCTGTTCTACATTATGAAATTCTTAAAAGACTTTGGAGAGCTGAGTAGTTCGTTTTGGCTGTCGCAGTCTGTCTGAATCCAAAACTTGTTTGCAGATTAATTGTCTTTGTGCATATTGCATAGCTGATGGTCTATGCATAACGTGCTATGTATGCATACATCCAGAGGTTACCTAAATATATGTGTTTTTCTACTTGCACAGCAGGTTAAGCATCTATCAAAAACTAAGTTAGCTGTCTTCCCATTTTGGTGTGTCAAGTGATGGAGTTAAATTTTCATTTCTGTTCATGTTTCCATTAGGGATTGTGAATGATGTACAATGCTGAAGATGGTGACTTGTTGCAGCTTTGTGTATTAAAAGTGCACCCTTGTTCTAGCTTAAACCAGTGCAGAATTGAATGTTGGCAGGGTCAGTGACCTGTAGTCTGGTCCTACAGGTCACTGTGGCCATTTGCTGTGTGACAGTTCCTTTGGGCCAGGTCCTTTGTTGCTGCCTTCAAGATTAAAATACTGATGCTGTTGTTCTCTGTTAGGCTTCAAGGGGCCAAGTATCATAAAAGAAAAAAGGCTATGACAAATGAACAGCTTCTGTATTTTTGCTTTCAAAGGGTAACTAGCTTCATATACTTCTGTAATATGAGTTTCTCTACCGGAATTCTAACCAGGCATTTTTTGCTGCCTTTTCATTTGTTTCCCACTCTCAGTTCTCAGCAGCTGTCCTGCAGCTAATTTTCTTACTTCTTGTACAAACAACTGAGGCAGAAATCACCGCTGAAAAATGTACTCCTCAAAGGAGGGAGAATGTGTCCTGCATAAGCATATATATATGCACATATATACTTTACATAATGCATTCTGTTCTTCCCTCTTGTGTTTCATTTTGGTTCTTCTAACAATAACTGAATTCCATTTTCTAGAGAGTTCCTGATTTTTTTGTTAACACTTATGCACCATTGGCTGTCTTTTCTTGCAAGAAAATCTGAGGTAAGAATGCCGAAAAAAAGAACCATGCACTTCTTCCAGTCATTGTATATGTCACAGGGGATGGGAGAGGCTGTTTGTTAGTGGATTAGTTGGCTATAGTCTATAAACAGTCCATTATTCTATCTATATGGCAAGCAGCTTACAAAGCATCATTTTCCCTCAAAGCCATAAGGAAAATTTTCTTCTTTCTTATCATTCTGCAGTTAAGAGAAACAGGAACAAACAAACAAACAAACAAAATGTGTGATTTTAAAAAACATGCTGAAAAAAACACTGAAAAATATCAGTGTTTGCTAAAAAACACCAAACACTCAAAAAAAAAATGCTTGCAGAATCATGAAAATAAAACATATCTGCAACCTACAGCCGATCAGTTGAAGCACTTAATTAACAAAGTAGCTGTCACCTCCTATAATCTAGCATAGCTAATATTCTACCAGTTAATCAAGCTGAGTTGTTTAAACAGGGAAAATACTATAGAACCAAAAGTACTTCTTTGCACATGGATTTCTTTGCAGATTCTTCATTTCTCTGCTTTTAATTGTAACTGAATATGTTTTGACAGCAAGAAATTTTAATTTTAGCATAGATCTCAAATGTTCTATGCACGTAATTATTACTGCTTTATCATAACAGACATTACAAGTCAACCAGAATCTCCTTCTTATGTGACTTGCAGTACAGCTGGTAGACAAGGATTGATATTTCTGTACTGGACAAGTTCTTCTGATTTAAAAGAGTTCTGAACAGTGTGATTACTGCATTTTTTTTTCCTATAAATTTAATCATTCATTAAATCCTATCGAGGACTCTCAGATCATTTTAAGGTGTGGTAGGTTAAAGCCTTCTACAAGAGAAGAATTATCTTCAGTAAAACAGATGAATATTATAGCCTATCATACAGTATCTCCTTGTACTTAAAACATGGAAAACTGATTGACATGTAATTCACATGTTCAATATTAAATTTACATAATTTATGGAAACTTAATGCAGTTGTGCAAACATAATGAGTTTTTGAGGAAATAATTTTTTTATAGCTCATGCAGTTCAAATCTTACTCTCAAAACTAACCCCTGCCACTCATTCTGGAAGTGATAGAGGCAAACAATAATTTTGCTGACAATGAAGATGTCAGAAAAAAAGAACATTCATCGATGTGCTTGACATCTTAATCCTAGAGATTATAGGTTCAACTACAAAAATGTATTAGCAACTTCAGTTACAATAGCCAAGAAATGTAAAATGACTTGTACCTAACAAGAAATGAAAATAATAGATTTACTGCAAAATGTCAGGATTTAAACCAATAGGAAGCCATAGAGAGAAACTCATGGACAAAAATTGTAGAAATAAATGCTCTCATCTTCATAAAGAATATTCCTAGTTGCACATTTTGAGAGGCTTGAGAGCAGCCCCATGGAAAGTGATTTGGAGATTCAGATCAACAGTAAATTGAATCTGAGACAGCAATGTGCCCTGGTGGCCTGTCTTCAGCCAAGATTTCAATAGCACACCAGTGTTCTGGTTGTTACTGAGAGATGGGAGCACACCCTGAGCCAGGACAGTTGATGGGGAAGAGCCACTGACATTATAGTGTGGTGGCAGGGTCTAGGGACAATCCACGACAGCTGGCCTGAATTAGATCAGGGCTTATTCCATACCAAGTGGCATCATGTGGAAGGCCATAAAGCTGTAGGGAGCTGGGCATGGGCTAGATGCTGCTCAGGGGTTGACTGGGTCTTGGTCTGAGATGCTGAATTGCTAGCAGGGCATTGTTCAGTGTGCATTTGTACTCACTGCTGCACATTGGTCAGTGTATGGCAAGTAATGGCTTTGTGTATGTGTGTGTATATATATATATATATAAAAACATATGTATATATATACACATATATTCCTACTATGCACATACATATACAAACACATATATATAAGATATATTTATATGTATGTATTGTGGATCTACATAATTATCATTGCATTTTTGTTACCACTGTCCTTTTCTGTCTTATTAAATAGTTTTGATTTCAACTCACAAGTTCTATTTTGTTTCTGACTCTCTACCACATTCTTCCTGGGGGGAAGTGAGCTGTGTAGTGCTGCCTGCAGGATTAAACTACAGAAGTCACAATTAAAAAGGCCAACCACACCTTGGGGTGCATCAGGCTCAGCACTGTCAACCCAGCACTGTTGTGGCTTCACCTTGAGCACTCTTTTCAGTTTTGGGCACCACAGTATTAGAAGGGCATAAAGCTATCAGAGAATATCCAAGGGAGGGCTACAAAGATGGAGAAGGGTCTGGAGAGTAAGGCATATGTATAGGAACTGTTGAATCACGGCCTGAACCACTGATTGATCAACTGAGGCAAGGACTGCATCAGCCGTGGGAACACAGGTGAAGGGGTGGAACATGGTTCCAAATGGGGAACCTCCTAGATCCCATTTGAGTGCTGACTAACACTGGGGAAAGATCTCTTTCTGGAGATCCGTCCTTTGTGGAGCTTTTCATCTTGAGCCTAAATCTTTGGATACAGGTGAGCATTCTTTCTCTGTTCCTTTACTATCTCACTACAGCACTCTTTCCAACTGTACTTTGTTGACTGTTAGCTCAGAGCAGGCTGAGGGGAGGCATTATGGCAGTTTACACCTTCCTCACAAGGTGAGCTCTGTTTTCTGGTAACAGCGACAGGACCTGAGGGAATGGCATGGAAATGTGCCAGGAGAGGATCACCTTGAGCCTTAAGAAAAGGTTCTTCACCTTTTCTTGAAGGGTGGCTGGACACTAGAACAGGCTCTCCAGTGTCGTGATACCAGACTGCTGGAGTTCAAGAAGCATTTAAGCAATGCTCCCAGAATTCAGATTCAGAATTCTTCAGTCAACCATAATTGTTACTTTTTAAAATTTGTTGAATTTACACGTCTAAAAGAAAGGAGCACTGGGAAATTTTTCTGGCTTTATTGCGTAGAAGAATATCCCACAAAGTTCAGAAGCCATAAATTCATAGTTTCTAGTCTCCAGATGATACAACTTTGCAAGGGTTAATGAAGCTTAACCCATCTGCAGTCTCCCAACATTCTTGTCTGAGGTAGACAGAGTAAATAAGTGTTAAGGCTATTCTAAATTACATCAGCCAGATTAGTGTCTCCATATTCATTTATAATTAAATAGTCATAGTTAGAATCTGGTTTTTTTTAATCAGTCGGAACACTATGCTATAGTAAATCTGGAAATTGAAAAAAAATATATAATTCCTTAATTAATCTAGAATCTCTCAGTGAAAGTTCATTTGGCAGTTGCCAGAACTAGTGGAGATGGCTGTTCACAGCTGTGGCAATTAGTTGCTTCAGCTCTCCCATTGTCAAATCAAGATTTTTAAAGCATTAACAGCTCTGTAGTTAAAATAAACAAATAAATCTTATTGCACAATATTCCAAATTGTCAAGAAGGGGAATGCTTCTAAAAATTTCATTCTTCATTTTTTGAAGTATCTATGCTGAGTTGACCTTCTAACTGAAAAGAGATTCTCTAATTCATCAACAGTACACACACTCAGTCCTTGTAAGACCGCCAGCAATTCTTTAGCCATCTATATACAAGATATAGAGAAGGAAAAGTATTATAATAGCTAATATTTTCATAGAAAGGCGAACAGATAAAGTATGAACACAGAGATTAAAGCTCGCAAAAGCAGGTACAAGATCAATTGCCAAGAATGAAGGACCTCATGGGATTCGTTATGTTAAGTATTACCCTGGTTTGTAGCTCTGTAAAGCTACGTTTTGAACATCAGGAGGCTATGTGTATATACAGTAATGAGTATTCATCATGGAAATAATGTAAATATGGATGGTATGGGACTTTCATCTTTATTTCGACAAAACTTCCAATTATGTTTGTATGGAAAAAAATACAGAGGTTTATTTAAGGACTGAAGATAAGGATTATCAATCCAGATAGCTGAGAAACTTTCTTTCAGCTGAACTCTCTGAAGGAAGAATTCAAAGAGAAAGCAATCAAGAATAAAATATCTGATTGAAAGGGAAAACTTCATCAAGTCATAACAAAATTAGCACCTTTGGTAATGGAAGAAGTTTGGTGAAAATGCCATTGGAAGCAGAGTGCCCAGGGAAGTGGTGGAGTCACCATCCCTGGAGGTTTTCAGGAAAAGAGTAATGTCACATTGAATGACGTGGTTTAGTGGACATGGTGCTGTTGGGTTGATAACTAGATGATCTTAGTGGTCTTTTCCAGCCAAAATGGTTTGATGATTCTGTGTCAAAAAATGTCAAAAAATTTGTGGGAATCTACAAGCCAAGCAGACTCTCAGTTACAAATCCATGTTGTTGTGTGCATTTCATCACTGGACAGTAAAGTTCACATAGGTTCTTCATGTTCTGGTTGAAATGAATAGCAGATATTCAGGATAAAGTCAGTGGAAAACAAAGCTGTCAGATGAAATAAAAGCAGGCAGAGCATAGTTCAATTTGAAATCAACAAGTTGATAGATTAGTTAATAAGATTCTTTAGGAACAAAATGTGATTCATGATTGACACTAAGTGTACTTACTTAATTCATATTGTCTTCCAATCTGCTCTGAAATATTTACTAAAAGTACATATGGAGAAATATGAGACTTGTCATAAGCGGCAGCTTGGAGAGGCTACAACCAAGAGATACAATTTATAAAACCGATTTGATAGGAAGAAAGAAAATATTAGTTGTCCACTTGCCTCGTAACACTTTGTCCTAATACACTTGGCTGGTCTGTGCTGTATTACTTCATGCAGTTCTGTCCTGGCATCCACAAAAATGGCAAAGAAATCCTGAAATTTGAAAAAAAACTTGTTTTAAAATCTTATTTTAGATTTCATTTTTTTTCATTCAACTGTAATATGTCACTTATTAAAAAAGACTCCTAGAAAACGTTATTAATTGAGAGATGAAATTGATTGGTTGTTCTCAGGAGTTATTTAATTAGATAAAATGATTATTGTACACTGTCAGGGGCAATCCTTTACTGAATCCCTAAAGGACACACTAGGTGGCCTAATTGGTCTTTTCCATTTCTTTTTTCTCTGGTTTTATGTAGCTCTGCAAGACTGAAAAATCTAATGGAAATCTATTTGAAATAAACAAAGATTAGAACTTGGTCTACAGCCTTTCAAAACCTTGCATCTGTTTCCTGAAGGTATCTTTTTGTCTTTGATGTGTTTTGTTTTGTACTTCTCTCATCCAAGACGTAGAATTGAAGACTACATCCGTCCACTGTAGCAGTCCAGAAATTCAGCACGCTACAGGGTCTCCTTATTTTACTTTGCAAAGGAGAAGTCACAGCATTGTCTGTCTGAATCTGCTGGTGATGTCTATTCATGCTTTTTCCTCGCAGTTAAATGTGGAGTAGACAAGGTAAGGAGAAAAAATAAATTTGAGATTTAATTTAAAAAACAGATTAATTGTACATTCCTTTCAAATAACAGCATCCATACTTACTTTTGATCATTTTCTTCAGTCTGCACAGTAAAAGATCATTTTGAAATTATAATAATATAACAGTTCTCAAAACAATTCTCATGCAACATTAAGTGTGTTTTGAAAAAGACAAAAATAAATATTCCATGGGAAAAAAAACAGGACTGCTAATGAACAGGCAGGACTTAAGATTAAGGAAAAATTTTTCAGACAGTACAAAGAAAGAGGTACATAAAAATATTTCAATGCATGGTAAAAACAACCCCAAATTATACCTTCTCTATATTTTGTAATATGCACTCAAACAAGTCGATTTCCTCTGAAAAAAATAAAGTCGAAGTCTAATCATTGTTTATTAAACATTGCCAAGTTTCAGTAAAAATAGACTAGTCTGAAAACATACACTGACATCTTACTATTACATCAAGCTTCTTTTTTTCTTAAAAAAAGTTTCTCTTCACTTAAAAAAATGTTACTTTTTTCGTTGCTTAACATTAAAAATGTCATTTATATTCTTTTTCAATCAGTATTCATTAAGAGAACAGTTCACAGATGGATGCTCAGGCTTGTCCTATCAGAGAGAAAATGATAAAAGAGATTCCTTTCTTATTATCTCTGTGTTAGTATTCAGTGTTTGTCTCACGCTAAAGCACATTAAACTGATTAGCTATGTTTATTGACATAATAGTTGCAGATCAGGACACATGTTGAGAAACATTATATATTTTATTAATAGGAATTATTATATGTGGGCTGTTACAAGTGCTTATAAACTATAAGCTTCACAACTTGTTTTTGTATTATTTCAGCAGTATGAGAAATGCCACATCTGTGAACTGATATCTACTTCCTTGGAAACTTTCAGAATGTCTTAACAGTACTAATAGCATCTTCTGTATTTTTCTTGCCCATTTTGGTAAACAACAGAATAAGGAAAATTATTATTGGTGTAAGACAAAAGCATCCTATTTCAAATTCAGTTTTAAGATTCACTTAGCTACATAAGAAACTTCTTAACATTCACTCTTCCTATGAACTCATGTCATGGTTTTGACATGACTTTGTGTTCAGAAGGGAAGATTAGTCGCAAGTCACTGGACTCTCTCTCTCGCTGCCTGGCAGTATGTGTGTGTTCTCCCCAGCCATTTCGCCTTCAATTCAAGGTAAGGTCTTTGGTTTCAGACACTCTCTCTCATTTTATTTGATTTATTAGCCTCAGTTCCAATTATATTGTATTATATTGTGCTATCATTGCATTCAGAGGGGAAGATATGTCCAAGTCCTCTGGGGTACTTAGTTCTTCTCTTCTGAGAACCAGGTATCCGGAAAGTTGTCAGTCCACAGAAGTGGAGTATTAACTCTATAATTCACTGAGCTTTACATGATGTTATGACATGGAATGCCGATAACAAGAATCATAAAACCATGACACAGACACACATAGTTAACTTAGAAAATTTCTTCTGTTTCCCAGATTGTGCTATCTTCATAGATACTGTCCACATAGATGCAAAGTACACGAGTTCCAAAATCAAAATTACAGAAAGTAGTCGGATTTATGAAACAGAACAGAACTATAGCAGAAATTC
>JACDJE010001075.1:6932-20065 GCA_016647715.1 Pavo muticus | reverse complement strand
AAGGAGGGAGGGAAGGATGGAAGGGGAGGGAGAGAGGAAGGGAGGGAGGAAGGGAGGGAGGGAGGGAGGGAGGTTACTTTCCATTTCTATTCTAAGGCTTTTTTTCAAAAGTATGTGTGACAATTTTGTATCTAAGATCCACCTTTCCAAGAACAAAGGCTAAAGCTTTAAATTTTTATGCTTAAAAGAGGCTTACAAGGTTTACCTGAATTTTTAAACTTCTCTGTTTCAAAGAGCCTTACTAAACATTCTGTCCAAAAAGGATCTGGAAAATGTCTTCATTTTTTATTCAGTCTCTCTCATTTTCCTTCTGTGTTTATTCTTCATTATCTGACTCAAATACTATTTGTGTTTTTCATTACTGTGTCAGATTTACTCCAGATGTTTCTTAATACACTTCCTTACCTTTTTCCATTCTGGGATAATTTAACTTGCTGCCCATGGCACTGCTTCTTTGCAAGAATGTAATCTTTCCTTGCCTGCCTTTTTCTATTTGTAAAACTTTATTTAAATATTTTCAAATTTTACTTACAGTTGCATTCTTGAAGGTTAGTATTTTTTTCTTCTTTTCCTTCTTGTTTCTTTCCTATGGATCATGAAGCCTCGACGAGTTTGCTTTGGATTCTCACAGTCCTGGGCACAGGCTGTCCAGAGAAGCTGTGGGTACCCCATCCCTGGAGCTGGTCAAGGCCAGGTTGGATGCACATGGGCAGCCTAATCCTATGGGAGGTAACCCTGCCCCTGGCCAGGGGTTGGAACGGGATAATCTCTAGGATCTCTTCCAGCACAAGCCATTTTATGACACAATTCTTGATTTAAAATCATTTCCTCTGATTAGAAACAACTTTAGAAAAATATTCCCTACAAATTCAAAACTTGAAATTCTCCTCTATAAAATGAACAGACCCTAGCAATGTAACATCTGTGCTAAAAGTCAAATACATAAGGACTATAGCTTGCAGAGCACATAAAGTATTTTCTCACTATTATTATTATTCTCATTATTAAGGCCTCCTACATAATTCAGTGCACAATCTGAAAGCCCAGCTTTCAAGAAATACACCACTCCAGTGGACACTGAGAGGAAAATTCAGACTTTCCTGTTTTGTGATGAAAAGCTGAGGATCTGGATTTCCTTATCTTCTAGAAAATAATATTGAGAGTGGAATAGAAACCAACTGACACAAATATGAAAGGAACAAACTTTTTCTCTGCATCCATAGTAGTACAAATTGTAGTTTCAGAAGAAAAAATCAGGCAGTCCATCGCTGAACTCTTTCTGTCAGAGCTCAGGAAAGCTCATATTGTCTAAACAAAGAAAGAAGTCCTCAATTTTGGATCTCTTTGGCAGGAAAAAAAGAAAATGAAAGAGAACACATCCCATATATATAGCTGGCAATATTCATGTCATGTCAGGCAAGAATGACAGATTAAAATACTTGACTGTTTATTTATCTTCATTATTCTGGAAAAAAGGGTGATCAGCAGACAGCTATACACAGATCCTCAAAACCATTTATTAGCTTTGTTCCAGCAGATTTGTTCTAAATCACCTAGGGAGGAAGTCCACTCACATTTACATTATACTCAGAAAAATGTCAACACACTTCCTTTGTTTTAAAATTTGTGCATGTGTAGTCACACGAAAAAGGCTAAGGGAAGATAGCAACTTGATCAATAAAAATATAAACCATTTTCTTGTGTGGGTTTGAAGAGATTATGATGGCCAGCTCAACAGTGCTCTTTCCCCAACCCCTTTTCTCAGGTATCCATCAGACAAAGAGAAGTGGATGAGGGCAAACACATAGAAATATGATGCTGCTTCCCCATGTCAACCAGAAGGCATTCTGTATCCACTACACGATGCAGAGGACAGAGTGCTCTGCCTTCTTTCAGACCTGCAGGAAGCTCTGACCAGCCAAAAAGCAGCCTTCTCCACAGAAAAGCCCTGGCCATGAAGTCAATCATGGCATCAGTAAATACACTGGCCACAGTTTGGAATATAGTACAGAGTAAATTCTCCTATTGCATGAAAAACATGAGGCCATATCCACAGCTGGTGTAGCTCAGTAGTCTCATTGTTTTAAACAGATCAGTCTTGATTTATGCCAGCTGAGTATCCAATTCATACAACATTGGTTCTTTTGATCTTCAGATTCTTGCAGCATGACTAAGGCTGGAGTTCTGAAACAAACTGGAATTTTTGAGGCTGTTATTCACAAGTCTTTACCAAAAAGTTTTTCCAGGTCTGAACATATTCGTAAACATGTCAATTTCACAGGATTGAACTTACACCCTACTGAGCCTGTTATTAGTCTGTGAAATTTTCCTCTTTGAATTGCCTTTTTCATGAGTTTTCTTCCCCAAATCTTTATCTTATTTAAACCTTCCTTCTTTTAAATATAACCTCCTTTTGATCTTCTGCATATAGCCTACTAACAGATGTCTCATGGCATTAATTCCTTCTTTGTGTGGAGATTTAGCTGTTTATCATTTGAAACTGTTAGTTTAAATTATATTGTGAAGGAGAAAAAATAAGCTTTAAGTGACGCTTTAATAAAAGTTGCAGAAAACTATCATCTTTCCAGATATTTCGTTTTGACTGATATATAGGTGAAGACTAGAGGAAATAGCACTTCTGACTACTGCTCATATAAAAATGCAAGACACAATGAATGGGAAAATAAATGGGTATCACTGCCTGTCAACAGTCAGAAGGGTAGACTGATAAACAGAAATGCACTCAAAATACTTATAAATACTACACATAGGAGTACCTTCCAAGATCAGAAAAATTCCAAGGCCAATGTCAGCTGATATAAACTAATTAAAGAATTTGACTGGTGTGAAAATCATCACAGGAGCTAAAATGAGTAAATACATCCATTTGTTCCCAGTCATGAGGGATACATACAAGAAGCAACAATATAGTTCTCTTAAGAGTTCATTAATCTCAGTTCACTCCTTCTGTTGCAACAAGGTCCTAGTTTAGGCTCTTTTGCTAGTTGACTTTTTGTTATGCCTGTTTTCAACTCATCAATACATTCATCGAAGGGAAAAATAATAGTAGTTGCATCAGTGTTATTTACATTTTTAGACTTCATTAGAAATGCACCCAGATTTAGAGGCAGTGGATGAACAAGAAGTAACTAAATGAAAGACTCTACATTGATTTTCAAATCTTGGATGATTCCCATTTTTTCTATGCAATTGGTCCTTTCAGAAGAGCAATTTTACACATATAACATACAACAGGTAAACTAACTGATAAAGAGTACTGGGTCAGATGAAACCTCTTTCCAGCTCTCACTGAAGACAGCAGGAAATTATCAGCTTTCCTGGTTAATTTTTCCTTCTGTCACCCACAGCTCCAAGACTCATGTTCCTTGCAAATAGTAGCTCAATTTGGAATGTGGGTTTTTTTTTTCTTCTATTAAAAACAAAAGTTTTCCAAGTGTTTTTAGGATCATGAACATTATCTGCTTACCCTCACTAATGTGTCAGGGTAGTTTCTAAAGTAGTTCTAATTATACTGATAAACTTAAAAGGAGTATTATAATTCTTATCTAAAGCACTAACCTTCATACTGCAGATAAGTGACAGATCTGTCTTGGCACTTGCAGGAGGTATGTGTATTTTCCTGCCTATTATAGGTTTTTGATGCCAATACCATAGTTACTTTTGAAATATTTGATGTGGTGTGCATTTTCCATCAGATACGATTCTTGAATCGTACCTACCTCTTTTAAAACCTTCTGCTCCTTCATTCATGTGTAAAACATATGCCCAGTTTGACTTTACTGATGACAACTTGTTCACATGTATTTCCTCATCAAAACCAACAGATATTAAGACTATCATTAGAATTAGGTTTACTTCTGTGACCCAAGTGAAATATCACTAATTCATTGCTACATAGCTCTTGCAGAACATACAGGACTTATTTCAGAAACTGCTGAGGTTGCTGAGTATGCAGGAACAGGAATATGCACGTTATAAACTTGCAGGATTACTAAAGAGAATGTACCCTCACAGAAACCTAAAACATTTCAAGTTCTCAGAAATAACAGCTATTCAAATTAATCTTCTACACTTTAAAGTCCTTCTCAGTGTAGGTACATTTCAAGAGAAAGAACCTTGAAATGTCACTAATTTTGCAGAAACACTGATAATTTATTCTACTGAAAGATTCAAAGAAATATTCAGATGAGTATCAAACTGGGATAAATCCAAATACATATTGCAAGATTTGTATGAATTAAAGGACAGATTGTGCACAAAACAGACTTAGCCTGGGGCTCAAACACTCTTACGGGTATGTGTCCTGAGAAGAACATATGTGACGTACAAGTGTTGACTGTTCCTATGTATTGGCTGTCTTCTATGAAGTCATGAAGAGAGCAAAACAACTGAAATATTTCTTTTTCAAGCTGCTGTTGCACTCTGAAGCACTTTTAAAAGGATAAGAAACATGAAAGTAATAGTAATAGATATCCCTCGTTGAGATAGCTGGGATTACAGAATCACAGGATCACAGAATCATAGAATCTTAAAGGTTGTAAGGGGCCTCTGGGAACCATCAAATCCATCCAGCTGCTAAAGCAGGTTCACTACCGTAGGTCTCACAGGAAAGGATCCAGGTAGGCCTTTAATGACTTCAAAGAAGAAACTTCACAATCTCTCTGGGCAGTCTGTTACAGTGCTCTGTCACCCTCACAGATAAGTCCTTCCTTATGCTTGTATGTTATGTCCTGTTCTGCAGTTCTTGCCCACTGCCCCTTGTCCTGCCATTGCTGAAAAGATCTTGACTCCATCCTCTTGACATCTGCCTTTTAGTTCATTTAAAGCATTGATAAGATCCGCCCTCAGTCTTCTCCAAGCTCAAGAATTCCAGATCTCTCAGCCTTTCCTCATATGGGAGATGGTCCAGACCCCTCATCAACTTTGCAGCCCTACGCTACTCTGTCTTTTCTGAACTGAGGAACCCAGAACTGAGTGCAGATGCTACTTCATAGCTGGGATGCTATGAAATAGGAACAGTATAGGTCATAGATCAAGACTAATTGACATAATATCCAGAGGTGGCTAAAAACATAGGAAGATTTCTGCAAAAGCTTCTCCTGACAAGAAGAAAATTGATAAACATTTCTGAAAATAAGAGTTCAGCATTCACTCAAAATTTTGTCTGCTGTTTTTGAGACTGTAATATGTTATCCTTTATTCATCTGTACAGTCTTAATTTTCTAATCATACTGCCATGACAGAGTTGGTTTGTAGAAATTGAAGCTTCTATAGGTCAGCACTAGGAAAGTAACTTGTAGTTTCTGCTATGTTTAACAGGTGTTAATAAAGCACATTTAAGTGGAAGAATGGAGAATAGCTCATTCTGCTCTGTGCAATATTTGAGGTTGTGCTTTCCAAGCAAATAGTATTGCATATCTTGTACCCTCATAGGTAGGTGTCTCATCGATTTCTGCACAGATCGGCTGATCCACAGCAGAGAGGATCTTCCATGTGTTTTGTCATATAGCTCTTACATCACATATTTATAGATATGCACAAACAGAAAGTACATTTAAATACTTTTCACTAAAAAAACAGTCCTCACCTGAAAATCACAAACAAATATTCCAAAGTTACAGAACATAAAGCTTTGCTTGCAGGCAACATTTTATTCTGAATTATGAAGTGCTATACTTTCCACCTGGCAAATTAAGAAACTGAAGTTCTAGTAGCTATGTCACTAAAGTTTTTTTTTATTTAAGTCGGATGTATTTTTTCAATCCTTAATTTATGGGCATAATTTCTAACCAGGTATTTTAACACCTAAAGACAACTACTGGCATAAAAATATGATTATTACAGGACAAATTGAAAATCTGTTGCTAAATAGTTTCTCACAGTCAAAAGGCTGTCGAGTGAGCCAGGAAGAAGACCTACACTGTAACAGTGGAACATGCCCAAGACCTCCTCATGCAATTGAATACATATAAGTCCATGGGGCTGGATGATATCCATCCTAGGGTTCTGAGAGAGATGGCTGATGTGGTTGCCAAGCCACTCTCCATCATATTTGAAAAATCATGGCTGTCTGGTGAAGGCCCTGGTGACTGGGAAAAGGGAAACATTACTCCCATTTTTAAGAAAGGGAGAAAGGAAGACCCGGGAAACTACAGGCTGGTGAGCCTCACCTCTGTGCCTGGGAAGGTCATGGAGCAGATCCTCCTAGAAGCTATATTAAGGCAGATACAAGACAAAGAGGTGATCTGAGACAGCCAGCATGGCTTCACCAAGGGCAGATTATGCCTGACCAATCTGGTGGCCTTCTTTGATGGAGTGACAGCATCAATGGATGGGAGAAGGGCGGTGAATGTCATCTACCTGGACTTCTGCAAAGCCTTTGACATGGTCCCTCACAACATCCTTCTTCCTAAATTGGAGAGACATGGATTTGAAGGATGGACTGTTCGGTGGATTAAGAATTGGTTGGCTGGTCACAGCCAAAGTGTTGTGATTAATGGTTCTGTGTCAAGGTGGAGGATGGTCACAAGCAGCGGCCCTCAGGGATCGGTCTTGGGACCAGTGCTCTTCAGCATCTTCATGAATGACATAGATGATGGCATCGAGTGCACCCTCAGCAAGTTTGCAGAGGACACCAAGCTGAGCGGCGTGGTCGATACATTGGAGGGAAGGGAAGACATCCAGAGGGACCTGGACAGGCTGGAGAAGTGGGCCCATCAGAACCTAATGAGGTTCAACAAGGCCAAGTGCAAGGTGCTGCACTTGGGCCAGGGCAATCTCAGGTATTTATACAAACAGGGAGAAGATCTTCTTGACAGTAGTCCTGCGGAGAAGGACTTGGGGATCCTGGTAGACGAGGAGCTGGACAAGGGCCAGCAGTGTGCACTTGCAGCCTGGAAGACCAACTATGTTCTGGGCTGCATTAAAAGAGGAGTGGCCAGCAGGGAGAGGGAGGTGATTGTCTCCCTCTACTCAGCTCTTGTAGTAATACTGGAGTACTGTGTCCAGGCAAGACATGGAGCTCGTGGAGCAGTTCCAGAGGAGGGCCACTAAGATGATCAGAGAGCTGGAGCACCTCTCCTATGAGGAAAGGTTGAGGGAACTGGGCTTGTTTAGCTTGGAGAAGAGAAGCGTTCGAGGTTACCTCATTACAGCCTCCCAATATTTGTAAGAAGTGTATAAACAGAAGGGGGAGAGACTGTTTACTCAGGGAGATAGTGATAAGACAAGGGGGAATGGTTTTAAACTAAGACAGGAGAGGTTTAGGTTAGATATTAGGAGGAAGTTTTTCACACAGAGGGCGGTGACACACTGGAACAAGTTGCCCAAGGAGGTTGTGGATGCCCCATCCCTGGAAGCATTCAAGGCCAGGCTGGATGTGGCTCTGGGGAGCCTGGTCTAGTGGTTGGTGACCCTGCACATAGCAGAGGGGTTGAAACTAGATGATCTTTATGGTCCTTTTCAACTCAGGTCAGTCTATGATTCTACTTCCTAAGTCTGTCATTTTTGTTCAGAAATGGGAGGACATTTTACTAAATTATAGCAATAAGGCCATGTAAGTTGTAGCTCTGATAGCATCAGGAACATCCACATACCATTCTTAAATCCTTTACTTCTTTATATTTCTCATTTTCAGTACCAGATGTTTCAGGACAAGGTTTGGGGCATATGATGCACTCTGAAGGGGTGGGCTTACATGGTTGTTTACTCCATGGTATTTCAACTGCTGCACAGCTTATGCCTGTATTTTTCTGCATATCTTACCTTGTGGACTAATCTCTTCAAATCAGTTTTTAGTATAATAAAGCTGTTTAACATGCCCACTAACCCCATGTTTTACTGCCATTGATAAACTTATTCAAGAGAGTACAGAGAAAAAAGAAAAGAAATGGAGGTGAAGGGGGAAGAAGAAATGGGAAGAGAAAGAGGATAATTATAGGGGAAGAGGAAGGGAAAGGGGAAGAGGAAAGACATAGAGAAAGAGTCCATCTTTCATTGGCCTGTACAGACAGAAATCATAAAGTGATAAATCCAGACTATACAGTGGGTGTGGTAGGTCATTCCTGTCAGGATCTAGGAAATGCGGAATGATCACCCCTTTTCCTATCCCAAAAGACAGTGCACATCACTCTACCTGCTGCAGGCTGCATCTTCAATTTTTTCTTTGAGGGGGAATTCACGTCACCACCCCATGGACTGCCATTTGGACTCTGGCACAATGTAGTAATACCAAATTTCATCACTAGTAATGATGTGATCCACAAAACTGTCACCTTCAGCCTTGTATTGATTCAACAGGTCCTGACAAACTTGCATACAATGTTCCTTCTGTTCCTATGTGAGCATTCATGGGACCCACCCAGCACAAACTCTGTGATATTTGAAGATTGCTTCCATCATTTCCAATTCACTGAAGCTGAAATTCAGCTCTGTGTACATTTTCCTGGTTGTAATCTGTCATTTTGTGTGGATGAGATGATCAAGATGCTCATCATTTTGTGGTGTGACAAGCTGCACTATCTGGAATGTAGCATGTCATTCCGACATCTGTCGCCACATCATCAATTACTTCTCTGTGCTCACATACACTGTTTAGTTTCCAAAAATGTTCAGCAAGTGTTAATGAAAGTCAAAGGGGACCATTTGTTCCACATGGAGCAATGCAATAATGCAGTTTTGTTTCATATGCACTTCCCAGACACCATTTTGTCAGACTGCCCCTCTGCTGCCATCTGTCACATGGCAACAACACGCAACAGGATATTGGTGGGAAGGTTCTGCCTCTACTGCCATACCACCAAAACCTGCCTCTGATGTTGTGGGCTAACATAATAAAATAGGAGGCATTATTTTAGGGAAGTCCAGTTATCACCACTGAAAGGGGAAAAGTAAAAATAAAAAGCGAATTCCAGTCCTCAGAGAAAACAACCTCAAAAGGACTAGAACCAAATAAGACTCAAAGAGTTAGTGTGATGTTTAATGTGATGTTTACCCCCAGGCAAGGGAACAAACAGATTTAATATGACTCTTCATCCAAAATCAATCAGGCTAAATAACACTAGACATTGCAGCTCTACCCTTGCAGTAATTATGGAATGAAGAGTAAAGATTCCACGCACATCCAGACTTAGAACTATGTTTAGAAGAGATACACTGTGCACAAATTCAGAAAGGTTACATTCAATGCACATTTAAGGAAGAAATACAAAATTATTGAAATTCTGTGTTTAGGGATTACGGTATGAAACGGTATAGAATAAGTAAAGGGAAAAGTTATCTTGAAGGACTGAGATGGTGAGTGACCTACAGTATGATTGTGCTAGACTGATAAGCAAGATGGTGCTTAACATTTACCTTCAAATTTTTCCCCATATGTTTAGACCTCATGAACCACATTACCTAAATATCCATCTCTTGCTTCCATTGTCTTTTTTATTTTCTTTATTTGATTTTTAAATACTCATAACTCCTATATATGCTATTTTCATTTTCCTACCATAGCTACAATGTCAGACATGGGTTTTTATACTGATGGATGCTTTCTTATTTTACAAAGATATAAGGAATTTTTTCCACAATTGCAAACTGGTAAACTCTGGTGGTCTTCTTACACTCACAATTTTAGAGTTTCTAGATATGCTGAAGTTCATTGCTTTTGTGTCATGGTTTTATGATTTTTGGTTATTGGTATTCCACATCATAACATCATGTAGTGCACTGGCAGATAAAGAGTTAATGCTTCAGTTCTGGGAACCTGTCCCAGAAAAGAAGAAGAAGAAGAACTACATACCCCAGAGGACTTTGAGTTCAGAGTGGAGATAAAAGTCCTGGCAAGTCACAAGACTGTCCCTCTTTTCTCTTCTGCTCGGCCTCATTAGATGTCTCACCTCAGCATTAGAGTAAGGCCTTCAGTTTTTGGACACTCTCATTTAATTTGACTTACTAGCTTCAATTTGAATTATATTGTATTATGTTGTATTATAGTGTGTTATCTGCATTCTGATATCTTATTTAGTAAATTAGTTTGTTTCTCCTCAGATCACTGCCACTGTTTTGTTTTTAGGCTCATCTCTCTACCCTTTTTTCCCTTTTTCCCTTTCCCAGGGCATGGGTCCATGGATTCCTCCTTGCCCCTCTAGTCACAGAACCGGGCCAAACCAGCCTGTAAACTATTGACAATTTGATGATTTAATTTTAGGCCAACTCATTATTATTTGTACTCTGTATTCAGTGAATGACTGGCCAGCACTCAGACATTTCTCTACAAAAGGTTCTCCATGTTTCTGTGTACTCAGATTCTTCCAGTAATCTCACTCTCCACGCAGGAGTAAAAGCGAGAATTCATAAAGTGACTAAATAAGTAGCAAACATTTGCACTAAGATGTTAGTTGTACAGTATTATGCATTAGCACACTTTAAGCCAGTGAAACAGCATGAATTTGAAAAGGAAAGGTGTGTGTTGATATCTATTCTCCATTTTTAATTTATAAAATGTTGTTCTGCCAATTAAAGAAATTAATGTCCAAATTATTTTCAATGATTTGTCCTTAATAGTGGCACTGTTATGAAATACTAACCATAAAGATAAGAGAAAAAAACTTCCATTTTTCTCTTATAAAATATGTTTTGCGGGGAAGGGTTACATGTCACATTACTGAGAATAACTGAAATATAGAAAAGCTCTGCATGGTTATTTAAAGTGAACTTCCGGTTGGCTATCAACTAGTCTCAAAAACATGAGCAATATTGTTCAAACAAATTAGGTACATTGTCATCAAAAACTAATTTTCTAAAAATAGCAGTCCCAGATATATTTTTTCATCTATAATTATTCTAGAGAACTATCCTATTTTTCATTGAAGAGTAGCAGAGTGAAATTGCACTCTGGCTGGATGAGAGAAAAGGGAATTGCACTAAGTGACAGCTGGACTGTTGTTCTAGATTAAGATTCTCAAAGGGAATGGTAAGATTATTTCAGTTTCTTAAAGAAAACCTAATTATATAGCACTATCCAACAGCAAAGCAATTCCACACTGGGCAATGAACATCCTGTCACCTGGCCATGGTGAAAAGGATGTCATTCAGAATATACTTGAAGCATTCCTTATGCTAATTCATATAAATAAGTGAAAGGTGCGTCCCTAATGCATTTCTCTTTGCAGACAGGTGTGATGATAGCAAACCTGATCAAGGGAGTGGTGTTACTTAAAAGGATGATTTTCTGAAGGGAAAGTAAATCATTAAGATGTGTGAAGTGGTAATAAAAAGGTAATTTTGTAAACTTCTCATGACTTGCGAGGCTCCACATGAAGAGTTGATGAGTGTCCACAACTAGACTGAAGGGTTAAGATGTCAAAGAGGAATCTTTTGTTTGTTTTTGCCCCTTATTCTTGCAGATTCGAGATACATTCAGTCAGGGAGGGCAGAAACACACCAAAACATAATTTAATTCCTAAAATAATATGCTACTGCTGTCTTTGCATTAACATTTGCAGGCTTTAATATCTTATTCCCTTAAATGCAATAGTACACCAGTCCAAGCAGTCTTTGAAGTCAGAGTAAAGTTTCCTAATTCTTTATGAAATATGAAAGAATTTTCATGAACTTGAAGACTGGGTCATTTTGTATCAAAACTGCATGTGATGGTGCAGAGGGGTTGCATTTTTGGAGGCTTGTGAATATGGACTGAAAATTATAATTTCAAATGTTTCAAATGCATTGAAAGGGAACTCCATGAATACATCCTGCATTTGGAGACAGTAGTAAAGTGGTTGGGGAAGTGAGATGTTTGCCCAGATAGCCAAAATGACCAATAGCATCCTCGCTTGTATAAGAAATAGTGTTGCCAGCAGGAGCAGGGAAGCGATCGTCCCGCTGTACTCGTCTCTAGCAAGTACCTCAATTACTGTGTTCAATCTTGGGCACCTCAATTACTGTGTTCAGTCTTAGGCCTCTCACTACACAAATGACACTGAGGCCCTGGAGCATGTTCAGAGAAGGGTAATGAAGCTGGTGATGGGTCTGGAGCCTTGTGAGGAGTGGCTGAGGGAGCTGGGACTATTTAGTTTGAAGAAGAGAAGGCTCAGGGGAGATGTTATAGCTCTCTGCAACTGCTTGAAAGGACGTTGGGGTGAGGTGAGGGGAGGTCTCTTCTCCCACATAACTAGCAATAGGACCAGAGGGAATGACCTCAAGTCGTGCCAGAGGCGGTTCAGGTTAGATATTAAGAAAAATTTCTTCTCCAAAAGTGGTCAGGTGCTGGAACATATTGCCCAGAGAGGTGGTGGACTCAGTGTCCCTGGAGGTGTTCAAGAAATGTTTAGATATTGTACTAAGGGATATGGTTTAGTGGGGAAATATTTGTTGTAGGTGGACATTTGAACTGGATGATCTTGGATGCTTTCTCCAACCTTGCTGATACTATGATTCTATGATTCTACAAATGCATCCTGTGTTTGGAGAGAGTAATAAAGTTGTTGAGGAAGTACACTGCATCAGGGAGGAAAGAATTTATTTGAAATTAACAAACAGTATCTGCTTAGTACACAGAAGTTTTAAGTTGAGAAAGTATTCTCCTCTTCCACTACTGGCAAGTTAACACAGTGTCTTTTAAAGCTCTTTGAGTTATATCTTTATGACAACAGTTACATCTTTTTATTATGATTAATTGACTGAAATTTGAGAGCTAATCAGTAATAATAGCCTTAAAATACAACCATGAAAATCCTTTCATCTTTTAGCATATCAACCATTAAAGTGAATAATTGGTATCTGCTATGAACTGCAAAAGGAAAGTGGATCTCAAATATTGTTCGTATGTTACTACAGATGTTCATTTAGGAATAAATCACAAATGAAGCTATCTGGCACTTCAGTTACATCCCATAGTGGGCACCCTCTTTTCCTTCAGGTCCCTGTAGCACCTGAATATCTTCAAAACTAAGCAGGTATTACTGCTATGGTTGCGCTTCTTAGACAAGGGATTGTACCTCCTGCATGTCTTGACAGCTGTAAATATCAGGCTCACCTCCGGTGTTTTCTCTCTACTCTGCTAGCACTTCCCTCTATCACTCTCTTTTTGTCTCTCTCTCTCTCCTTTTTTTTTTTTTTTT
>JACDJE010000575.1:241018-361873 GCA_016647715.1 Pavo muticus | reverse complement strand
CACGTCCAGTCAGCCAGGGCGGGCCCGGACTCGAAGCCGCTCCCCTCTGGAGCGTCGGGCTGCAGAGACCCACAGCCAGCCCCGAAGACGCCGCAGGAGCCAGTCCAGGCGGCGAGGGCCAGCCCAGGGGCGAAGCCGCTCCCGGGTACCACGTCGGGCCCGGAACAGCAACAGCCGGCCCAACTGACGCCGTAGGAGCAGCCGTGTGCAAGCTCCTCCTGCTGTCTAATGTCATCGGAGTCCATCACAATAAAATTTAGAGTTCCTTCATGCCACTGTTGGTTTCATTCTTCTCTGCCTTTCCCTAGGTGGGCAGCTTTACGGGAGTCAGTGTCCATGGAAGTTTCCAGTACTGTGGGGATGTGGCACTGAGGGACGTGGGCAGTGGGCTGGTGGGGGGGGTGGACTTGGTGACCCTGAAGGCCTTTGGCAGTCTTAATTCCATGACACCAGTACCTGAGCGGTTTTGGATAGGCGCATACCCACCTTCACTACTGCTCACCTGGAAGTCAATGTGAAGTTTAGGTGAAGCTCCAACAGCTGTGTGTCCCAGCTGGTGGTTTCAATGCTTCTGCAGCAGTCCTGCCAAGAACACGTCCAGCCAGAGCAGTGCAGCCTTGTGGGAACAAACGCCCAGCTGAGCCCCATGGTTTGCTGGTACAAATCTAAGCAAAGGGCAGAGCAATTCTGAGGACAGCAAGGGCTTTGAGCTGCTGTCACCCCACGCACCTCTTCTCCACAGCCAGGAGTGCCCAGCCACGACAGCAAGCACGGAGACTGACAGTGTGCACCGTGCTTATACTGGGACTCCAGTGTGCTGCGACTGAAATGTAGCAGAAAGGGTAACCACCACAGGCATTGGTTTGGGGATATTTAATCATTCTGCTGAATTAGAAACCCCACGTAATGCCAACTGTCTCTCAATAAGTAAAACTGCTCTTAAACATCACATCCCCCCACACGTGGAAGGACCGAGAGCGTGGTAAGCTTGGACCCCCGACAGCACCCTTGTGTGCAAACAGCGGCGGAGTGATGAGTGGATGCAGGCTGTGCTGCCCAGGATGAGCCCCAATCAAACCCATGGCTTTTGCACAAGTGCACTGCAGGCTTTGGAGCAGGTATCCCTCGCTCGTTCCTACAAAGTCAGATGCTTTCTGGTCAGTTCTGCTACACTGCAACATACAGCCTTTTAAATCACGATAAATAGCAGATCGAGGCTCCCCTAGAGCCTTCCTGAGCTCTTTCTCTGCCTACACAGCTAAGAGATGGGCCTCCTGTGAACACGAGGGAGGTGAGCTGATGGCAGGATGCCACACACTTGATCTACCCCCATTAGGGGCTGGGATATGATTTACAGAACTTCTGCTCCAGGACTCTTCAACGAGAACCTTCCTCTCACTCAGTCAGAGGGCTCCATCATCAACTACAGGCTTCTTGCCTGTCACATAAAGCAAAAACGCACAAGGATGAACCAGACTTCCAGGCAGAGAGGGACCATCCCAAAGCTTTTACGGGCACTAAAGCCAAGTCCCAGGTCCTAACATTTTGCAGACAGCTTTTGGGAAGCGACAAAAACAGCTCAGTTAATCAGAACCTTTCCCTACCCCCGTGCCCAGCGGGCAGGGCCAGCCCTCCCTTTGGGAGAGCACTGCTGCCAGGGCCTTGGCACCCGGTGGGAAGCAGACACCACCTCCTTGCACCTTCAGAGCCTCCCAGAGCTGGGCATTTAGCAGGGACAAATGGCAGCTCTCTGCTAAATTCAATAGTGTTTAAGGTTATTTTCTCTTACAGACCTTCGCTGCCTATCCTTCCTCAAAGTACAGCGCTGTAACACCAAGCAAGAGGTGCCTAGAGAGCCCCCGGTCCACACTTCACTTGTCTTAGAATGTACTTTGGATCAGAGACTGCAACTTCTGTGGCAGAGAGCTTGAACTCAGCCTGTATATCTCACTTTTCTTCTACACCAGGCTCTGGGACAGGGCTGTGGCCATTAACAACCAGAGGTGCAAGGCTGCCTGAGCACACAGCTCTCCCAGGACCAAATGAAAGCGTGCTTTGAGGATACAGAGCGTACGTTCATCTCCTGCTACAATGGACTTGTGGCAGGGAAAACGTATATAAGTCAATCTCCAGCTGTTTGATACATGATTTCATGCCAGAATACTTGAATGTGGATCCCTGAGAGTCCAAAAGTAGGGCCACAATGATGGTGAAGGCACCAGAGCTCAACTCAACCAGGGAAGGCTGAAATATTGGGATGGCTCTGGGACACCTCACCCATATAGACAAACACCTGCAGGTGAAGGAGGGGTGCCAGGCTGTGTCAGTAGTGCCCAGACACAGGGGGCAGTGGGCACAACGTGGAGCACAGGAGGTTCCCTCTGAGCTTCTGGGCTGTGCCAGGACTGAGCATGGGTTTCCCACAGAGTTTGTGAGTCCCTCTCCTCAGAGCTGTGGGCACTCTGACACAGGCAGCCCAGTCCTGCAGAGCCCTCGAGAACTACTGAAGCCCTGTGACAAAGAGAGGGCATGGTTCTGCACTGCAGGCAGCCACCCAGCACCCTGCCTGCATGATGAACGGGCAGGCTCACGTACTGAGAGCATGTGTGCTGGGGGGAGCTGTGCCCTCCCGGCATCAAAACTGCTCCGGCCACACAGCAGCACCTGCTGCTGTTGGAAACCCTGGGGTTGGCAGAAGGGGGAACCACTGCAGAGCCTGCCAGAGAGCAGGCTGAGACACGGCACAGTCAGCTGAGAAGCAGAGTAAGCAATGGATCTCAAGCCAAGAAGTCAGCAAGGTTCTGCCCCAGACCCAGGGACGTCTGCAATATTCTGCCTCTCACCCCATTGAAGAATGCTATGAGAATTCAGGCAGGAAGGGACCCTCTGGAGCTCTAGCTCCCACCACCCTGCTCCACACAGGTGCATTCAAAGCACTGCCAACTTCCAAGACTGACCAGGCTGCTCGGGGCCTCGTCCACACAAAGCTCTCTGCAGATTCCACTCCAGCCCATCCGTGAGCACACCCAGCACACAGGTGGACGTTTGGTATCCATGGGCCACAATGCCGTTCTCTCCAAGAAGAGCTGGGTGCTCTCTTGCCTGCCCCTGCTGCATGACAGCAGTGTGTCTCACCCTCTGACACCACCCAAGCACAGCACCCCACATCTCATCAGCCGTGCAGCACTTCCTCCCCAGCCACCTGGATGTGCAGCCTGACCTGACAGCGAGCCACGCCACAGAATGGCATAAGTTGGAGGGGATCTTAAGGAGCCTGTAGGTCCAACGCCCTGCCTTGGGCTGGGTGCCAGGCACCAGGGCACGATCCCACCCAAGCTGGCCTTCGCTGCCTCCACGGGCACTACAGCTGGCTATGCAGCTGAGAGATGGCTTGGAGGTCTTCTTGCTTTGACAGCAGAAAGCAAAGCTTCCTACGGACAGGGAAACTGCGAGCTTAGGGGGGAACGCATGCTGGGGAGCAACCAGCTGAGGTCGGGGCTGGCAGTGGGGGGATAGCAAGGGGAATGCAAAGGTGTCTGGGTGTCACATCGGCACCACGAGGAGCTGTAGAATAACATACCCAGCCTGCTGAGAAGCAACAAGACCTTTACTGCCACCAACCCCATGGTCTCCCAACAAAATGCTGAACAAGAGCAGTGAGTTTGCGGCTCTGGATGCCCACTGAAGAACTGCGATAACCGGGGGGGGCGCTGCGGGGGACGGCTTCTTGCTTCTTGCCACTCAGCTCCCGGACAGGAGGAGGAGGAGGAGGAGGAGGAGGAGGAGATGTGCGTTGCCAGGCGCTGTGCGGACGGGGACCCCCAGCGGCACTCCGCGGTCCCCGGCAACGCGGCCCCGCCGGCGGGGGAGGGCGGGGGGCGGGCGGCGGCGCGCGGGGTTCCGGCGGCATCTATGTCAGCGTCTCGCCCTTGGTGACCTGCAGGGACAGCGAGCGCTCAGGCCCCGCCCGCGCCGCGCCCCGCCCCGCCCCGCCGCCCGCTCACCCGCGCCTCGATGTACTCGATCCTGCGCTCCAGCGCCGTCAGCTTCTCGTTCAGCGTGGCCAGGCGGGAGCGGCACGACATGTCTGCGGGAGCGGCGGTCAGCGCGCGCCCACCCGGACCCTTCTCCCTCCCCCCCCAAGCCCCGCCCCGCTGGCCCTCACCGAAGGAGTTGAGGAAGTCGGCGATCTTCTTGATGGAGCTGGTGATCACCTCGATGTACTCGCGGTTGGCCCAGTCCTGGTGGATCTCTCGCTGCACCGGGTCCTCCTGCACCGACATGGCCGCCGCCCGCGCATGCGCGCCGCCGCGCTCCTCCTCCTCCTCCTCCTCCTCTCCCCCCCGCGGGCTCAGCGCCCCGCCCCGCCGCTGTCGCTGTCGCTGTCCGCACCGCCCTGCTCCTGCGGGACAGGGGGGTCAGGCGGCAGCGGGGGGCCCGGCCGGCCGGCCGGCGCGGAGCCGTGGACAGCCCTACCTCAGCCGTGCTGTCCGCCAAGTCCTCCTCCGAGCCCTCCGCCGAGTCCTCCTCCGGCGCTGCGGAAGCCTGGGACAGGATTTCTTCTCCCTGAGCGGAGGGAGGAAGAGCTGCGCTGAGCAGGCGGGATGTGAAAGCGTTTCGTTAGCCTCGAGTGGGCAGGCGGGGGTCCTGCTTCAGCTTCTCCCCTTCCCTCCTAAGTCCTCAGCACCGAGCCAGCACCCTGAGGTGCAGAACCCTGCCAACCTCAAGCACTTCCCACTCTGCTATAGCTCTTACACGGAACTCTGCCTACTTAAAATAGTTCCTGCTCTGCTACAGCTGTAACAGCCACCTTCACCCAGAGGGTGGTGACGCACTGGAACAGGTTGCCCAAGGAGGCTGTGGATGCCCCATCCCTGGAGGCGTTCAAGGCCAGGCTGGATGTGGCTCTGGGCAGCCTGGGCTGCTGGTTGGCGACCCTGCACATAGCAGGGGGTTGGAACTGGGTGACCATTGTGGTCCTTCGCAACCCAGGCCACTCTATGATTCATTCTATGATTCACGTGGCCTCTTAGCCGCAGTCTGCACAAGGTGAGCACTGTCCCCCAGCTCTCAGTGCCCACACAGCATGGCAGTGCTCACCTGCAGGTCCCGGTTCTTCAGGATGCCCACCCAGAAGGCCTCCTGGCAGTGGTTGAAGGCCAGCATTGCCTTCACGCGTTACACAAATTGTTCCAGGGACTTCTTCAGCAAAGGCACGTGGTTGGTCAGGCTGAGATCCTGGTGAATCTGAAAACAGCACAGCATGGGTCTGGTTGGTTCTTGCCTAGGCTTAGTGCCTGTAAAACTGAGGCTCCACAGGCCCAGGCTGGGAGGAGGATGTCACTGGCAAATTATGCTCTGCTGTAGCAGCTCCAGGGAACAGTGCTAGCCCAAGCCATGGCCACACAGGTGGGGTTGCTGCTGAAATAGCAGTCATCTCTGCAGGGCAGCAATGAACAGCCGCACGGTCCCAATCCACAGCAAAAAGCAGAGCTACAGTCATCAGAGCAGCAAACCACCTGCCTAGGAAGGGACATAGCTACTTGCTGATAGCTGCAAGCCCATCACGTCAGGAAGCTGTCAGATTGCCAAGCACGGAAAAGAAATAAGATGTAGAATAAACCACTGCCATGGCAATCTTTTCTTGCTCAGTGCCTGACAGCTCCTTTACGTCAGCTGTGTGGGATGCAGTATGAACCCAAAAGCCATCTCGTGCAGAACAAAGCAGCACGGGCTTTTGGAGGACTGGGACAGGAGGGAAGAGATGGAATTGCTGTAAGCACAAAGCAGCTGAGGAAGGGCAGCTGTGCCAGGTACTGTGTGTGATTTAGCTCTGGCTGAGCGAACCTGTCTGAGCAGCCTCTTCCTGCAAGGCTTGGATGTGCCATACAGCACGGAGTCCTCGCTGAAACAGAACATGCTGAGAGCCATAACAACTACTTTGTGCATAAGAATGTTCTTTCATCAGAGTACTTTGCAGCCTTCTAGCATCAGATCCTCTCATTAGCTGCAGCCTGAAATCAGATTGACTTCATTTCTTGGATGGGTTCAACACGTGGGGAGGGAGGCGCTGCCTTCCTTCGTCTGCTTCCAGCAGGGAAGAAGTAACTGAGTACCAACAGCAATCTGTTCTCTGGTCTGCGTACAGGCAGGAGCCGGCAATCATTGGCACCAGCCAGAACCTACTCAGGAGTGACCTCAGTAATGACACTGCCAACATCACTGCTCTCCCTGGGGACCGAGACCCGTCCCACTGCCCGCAGGCAATTTGAAGTCTCAACAAAGCACCTTCTCACTGGCCAAAATCTGTCCCCAGAAACTCTCCTCCTCTCGTTTTTCCCAAACCATTTGGCACAGAGACCTGATCAGACCTCAGTGCTGAAACAAAAGTATTCTCTAACTGTGCTTATAGGCTAAGAGGGACCGCAGGAAACAGCACTTGGACATCCTGGCCGAGTGCAAAGGCAAATACTGAAACTGCAGTGATGTTATCCTGCTTACAAGGTGAACTGAGACTTTAAAGTAGGCATGAGGATTTCAGTTTCCAATCTGATAATGGCTTTTTAGCATCTCCAGGGTTTGTGCCAGGTTCCAGTTCACCAGACTGACCGGACAGGTTCTCTGCCATGCTGGCAGCTGCAATGGTGTTCTGCTTTTCAGCTGGACTTTTCTGCTCCTGATGCCAGCTCTGGACTAAACTGCGAGCAAATCTACCTTGTGGAGCCATGCTTCACCTGCCTTGGGAAAGCTTTTCTCAGAAACGTGTTCTTGGACCTCTGAGGAGCGTGAAAGGAACAAAGCAGCACAAGTGAAATTTCTTCTAACAGCATTTTCCACTGTGGTTGTCTCTCCTGGGACAAGCCCTGGCTGCCCACACTGCAAGCAGGGTGCTAGTCCTCCTTCCTTCCTCCCTCAGTCTCCTACAGAGAGGCTGGCAGACTGGCTGGGTGCCACCAGCACAGTCCTTTCCATTTGCCCTCTCCCCTAACATCAACATAACAAACCAAGACGACACCTAGAGAGGATTCTGAGTATGGTTTTCTCCTTGTCCATTCCTGGCTCACAAGGTTGGTGATCAGTGCCATGGCTTCTCTCACATACTCCCACTCTGGCAATCATACTTTATACCAGGTTTCCAGGGTCTTGGCTTGTGTGTTCAGAAACCCTCTTGCAGATGCAAACAACAGAGGATAACAAGAACCTGTCCTTTTGAATAGGGTATGCCAACCCAATCTGACATCCAATTAAACAGCTTCCAAATCAAATACTTCAGCTTTTTGGCCACTGACCACGGCTATTTCACCTCCTCTCAGAGCTTCTGCTATAACTGACACACTGTAAGACTGCCATTAGAACCTGGCTGTGCCCTGGAAAAGCAGGGAAAAGAACAAAACGTGCTTACAAGAGGAGTTTGTGGAGCAATTGGAACTTACCTTGGAATGGCCACACATGTGATGGAGCTGCCTGGTACTCAGCTGCAATGTTTTCAGCAAACTCTGCACATCGTCCTGCAATAAGAACACAGACCAGTAAATAACTGGCAAAGCATTTTTCCACAAGGGGAAAAAGAATTAATGCAAGAGTTTTAGTCTAAGTAAACCTTTTAGAGGCACAGTTCAGAAATCATCAGATGAACAGGGTGAACCATAGGAGAACTGCACTGTGCACATGGCAACTAAAGTAGGACCACACATCATAGCCTATCAATGAAAGCAATTAGGGGCAATTAGGATCAAGACGATCTTGTCACATCTTGCCTGAGTACCATCTTCTGAAGTAGGGGAACTGGAAGGAAAGTATGTGATACTGTTAGAACGTGGTATTTGAAATAATTTCAGCACGAACTCTGGGCAACAGTCCTTTTTACTGAGTGAGTTATGAGGCACTTTCTATCGTGCAGCAGGTATCCTTTTTGATAACCTCATTCCCCCACATATCTGGAGAGCAGATCTCAAGTTTGCTATAGAAATGGTTATTTCGTAGAGAGTTGGATGAGATGTGAAGGCTAAGCAAAAAAACAAGAAGTCTCACTGACAAAAGGTGCATTGCCTTGCCACAGAGCAAGGGGACTCAGGCTGTTCTTGTCTGTCGTGTGGTGCACCAAGGTTGGTCTGCACCCACGGATGTTGAACTACTCAAAGTTGCAAGAATTTTTTGCAACAACTCTGTCCTTCCAGATTGCAAATCCTCACCAACCCGACTGCTGAACGTGACCTTCCCACTCCGTGAGGGACACCTCTGTGCTGATGGTATTTGAAGGAGAAGGAGGAGGTTGAAAGGGTTTCCTCTGCTATCAGCAAAGCCATCCAGCTTTGCCAAAGGTTCTTGGCAAGCTGGGAAATACTGTTTGCTGAGGGAGCACTAGACAGGGCTAGTGAAGCAAGGCACAGCACAGCTGGAGGCATCAGACACGTGGGTCATTAAGTGTCACAAGTGTTATGCCAACGTGTCATAGCAAGCATTAGTCATGCTTCCCAACTGGGTCCAGACAGTTCTCTTTCCAAAGCACTTACCCGATGCTTTTTAAAGCTGTGGTCCAGGAGAGGCATGGCAAGCTTCAGAAATGCTTCTACAAAGAGACGGCCGTACTACCAAAAAGGACAAACATTTCAAAAGGCAAGTTTAAATTCCTTTCCAAAGGATCATCAGGAAGTCAGGTAAGATAGCCATACATTCTTTCAAGCTACCCTGGAGACTCCTCTTGCTCAGGAGAAGACTATTCTGAAATATACAGGCTCAGTAAGGGGTCTCACTTGAATCACTGAAAAGGCAGACTGAAAACACACGGTCTCATACTTGTACACAACCCTGGTCTTACCAGCAAACTGGCAATAGAATTTAACTAAACAAAACTACAGAGTCACTACAGAAATCCGAGTCAGAAGGGAGGGCTGCAGGGAGATGTGTGGTCTCCCTGGGCTCCAAGGGAGACCTGCTTGTTGTGATGTTTTCTCTGACTTGAAGTACTATGGGGAAAGGAGAGAGTGGAAAGGGCTTAAGCCAGTAGTAGTAGCCATTGCAGCAAATTCTCTGTGCTTGAGCCATTCAAGGACAGTAAATGGAAGGGTATAAAAATGCAAAGGTATGTCTGCCCCTTCCAGAGAATACAGTAACTACTCTGCTGCACTGGAAACAACAGTTCAGAAAAGCTGGTGCTTCAGCAGCTCTCTTCAGTGGAGTTCTTGCTTACCTTCAGGCAGATGCTGAGTACAGGCCTGCTGTCAAACACCTATGTGGACAAGAGTTAAAAAAGAGCCAGATAAGTCTGCAAGTCTGAGGGAAATAATGCAAGCACAGCAAACAATGAAAAACAGCCCCCTGTCGCATGCCATTTGTTGGTGTGTGTCATCTGTCCTAAGGTAACATCCGTCCTCAGGTTCTGACAGCACCATCCAAGTGTATGAAATGTAATGGTTGTCAGACAGAAGTGCTTTCCAGGATGGCCACCTGGCCATCTAAAGGGAGCAGGGAGGTAGACCTTCTGCAGATGGCACAAAATCATCTCAGTGATTTGGAAGCTCTTAATAGCCTGGGAACTGAGAGACCCAGCCCAGCTGATGGGCAAGTAGCCATGTAACAAAGCAAAACTGAGGTGTGCAAAAGAATGTCTTTCAGAGGAAATAGTGAAGCTGTTACATTAATGGTGCCAGCTGGCAGAAGGCACCAGTTAGCACTGCACAGGTCACACAGCTGTGGTCTAAGAACAAATAAAGAAGCTGAATAGGTGGTCTCAACTCTGCTGAGGGTTTTCTTCTGGTACGTTTGTTAACATGTTTTTGCCAGTCACCAACTCTATCACGACTTTGTGAGCATTTGAACTGACAGAGCACACAGGTGTCAGCAAGTGCTGAGATGGTGCCATGGTGCTGCTATGGACTGCAGGAAAAACACCCAGTTAGCTCTATCCTTTCTTGCTCTCAGAAAACTGGTGCTGTGAGAGAACATGGAGTGCAGGTGAGCTCCAGTGAATGCTGCGGGACAGAAGAATGCAGCTCAATTCACTCATAAGCTATACCTGAAAAAGCTTGCTTCTGCCTTTGTACAGACTTATCTCTGTGACAACTATGCCATTAAGATGTGCAGGCTGTAAGAATTAGAGAGTGCTAAATGGAAACCCTCGTACACAGGTTATAACGCCTTTATTTACCACCTCCAGGTTGTTCTGCCAGTACACCATCCTTCACATTTTCCTCCCGTGCTCATAAGCCCAGGTTCACTGCGCTGTGCTGGGCTTCACAAGGCAAAACCAGAAAAATATCACACACCATCATCGCTGTAGATCCTCACCTTGACCAAGTTAACGAGGACATGGAAATTCCGCACAGCGATGTTCCACTTCAGCAGCTTCTCCAGTTGCACCTGAGGGATGCAAGGGAACAGTGACCCAAGATGGTGCATTTCCTCTCCCTTTGCTGAATGCTCTCACTGCGTTTGCTGTACTCAAAGTGCAGTTATTTTGAAGACAGAGGGACAAAGCTTTACCACAGGAAGATCTACCACAGCAAAACCACTCAGCGGCAGTGCCAGCCTGATCAGGACCCCCATGTCTTATAATGCTAAGAGTTAACACGCTTCCTTGCTTTTAGAAGCTTTTGGTTGGATAATAATTGTGTGCAGCCACACAGGTGTGCAGACCACCTGCACAGCCTATTAGTTTGTGGATTGCTACCTGATTTCTTTTTATAGCTTCTGATGGATTTACTGGATTTTTAGATGGTGCAGAGCAGGAACAAAAGGATTCTAGTCACATATTAACCTGTGTATCAGTGCAGGCTGATTAATGAACCTCTCTGACTGCATTTCCCAATCCACGTTCAGCAGTAGATTCCTTTACAAGGTGTACTTCTTTATTATACCATCCAGTTCAGCTTAGGTCCTTCTCCCCTCTATGATTCCAGTGCCTCTGTTTTCCTACCTCGCTTGAGTCTGATGGCTTCCCAGCTGGGATGCTTTTCACAGAGCTCTCTAGCTGAGCCATCATTACTCTGAAGAAAACTGGGAACGTCTGTCTGTGGAGAAAGAGAGAGCAAAACTGAAAGCCATCCACAGGCATCTGGATGAACTCATCCCTAAAACAACTTGGAAACTCGGAGATTGCCCCACTGGGCATCCTTCTTAGTAGGAAATCCCAGGAAATTAAGTCTAGGGCTCATAAGCAGGTACAGCCCAAGCAGTCATGCGGATGGAGAATGCTGGATAGTCACTACCTCTTCCCCAGTATAAATTATACTGGCACCTTCCTCCTCTTTGTAGCCTTGGGAGTGGCAAGTTTGCAGTTCATAGCATATGATGACTTTGGTACCTCAAAAGTACACAAATTTTGCCTATCCCTATGTAAGCCACACTTCTTAATCGCTGTGCTGGCAGCAAGAATACCCCACATCCAAGTACAGGGCTTCTGCAAACTACATACCATCCCAGGATTGCTCACAGCCACCCCAGGTCACCAAAGGTGACTCTTAGCGTGCTTTCTATCACTGCAGTAGCACATAAAGGAGCAGCACACGTGGCAACAGACAACAGCTCATTCTCCATGTGAAATGGCTGGCAAATAAAAGCTCAACGTTGTATCAATGCACGAGGACGTATCACCTCAACTTCAAGCTAATAATTATTTACTAACCTATTACGGACTGCCAAAAATATTTAGGAGTGCCCAGAGCTGCCGCAGTGGTGCTAACATGAAGTTATTACATAACAGACTACAAAACATGAAAATGAATATTAAAAAAGTAGAAAATGTCATTGTGCACCTTGTGAGGTTCAGATGTCTACTGAGGTAATTACCTGCTCAGCGTGGGATATGTAGCAGAACGTCCATCTTTGGCAGAGTTGATCAGTTCGGGAACACCGACTCTGGAGATTTCTTCTACAGCTTTCAAGATGTTATCTGTGTGCTCCAGGTAGACACTGAGTCCAAAACCAGCTCAGTTAGTAAATATTACACAGAATAACACAGCAAGCTCTTGAACTTTGCACTACCTGTAACATGCAGCCTAAAATTGTCTGGTTCATTCTTATGGTGAGTACCTTCAGGCTCCTGCAGTACCCTTGGGATCCTGTCCTGCCCCACAGATCTGTGTGTGTTCAAGTGGTGCAGTAGGTTGCTAACTCTTTCCCTTTGGATATGAAGGTCTTCATTCTGCTCCCTGTCTCTGTCTTTTAGCTCATGGGATGGCTATCTTGAGAACTATTACCTACTAATAAAGATCGAGGCCAAAGGCAGCATTAAGCACCTCAGCAATCTCCTCATCTCTCATAATCATGCTTCCCTGCACATCCAATAAAGGATGGAGACTCTCCTTATCTTCCTTTTGTTGTTTATGTCCTTAGAAAAGCATTTTTTATTGTCTATCACTTTAGTGGCCAAGTTAAGCTCTAGCTTGGCTTTGGCCCTTCTAATTTCCTCCCAGCATAAATCACATTTGTAGTCTCTGTGAGCTGCCTGCCCCTTCTTCCAAAGGTCATAAACTCTGTTGCTCCCAGTGCAGCCTGCTCAAGGAGAGGTCCTGCTGAAGGTGACTTCCAGAGATCCCTTCCAGTTTTCACCATCCCCTGATTCTATCCCACCTAAGACTCAGCCCTGTTCTCCTCGGCTTTAGTGAGAGTGGATTTGTGTTCAGTTTTATGAAAACAAAACCAGAAGCCTGCGTCCACACATTCACACATGCCTTCACACACATCTGTAGATGTGTTGATGTACACTGACAAGCTACATGCAGCAAACACAAGGTCCAAGTGTGCTCCTATGGCCAGTGACTAGCAGAATTCTTCCCATCCCTCGCTGTCTTCCAATGATATAGAAACAGTGTGTTAGGCCAAACTGCCTAAGTATGAGGATTGTGACCAAGAGGAGTCGTTCCTCTGCAACACCAGTAACTAAGAGAAAAACTAAGAGAAAAAGTTCCCCAGTGTCTTCATGTGCTCTTACAAAGGCTTGAGTCTTACCAGAGCAAAGTATGCAGCGCGCTGTTGAAGTGGCTGCCCTTCTCTTGGTCCCCACCAGGCTTCACCCATGACTGGCAGAGAAACTGCTTTGCTAGTGAAGCTGGAAAAGGTAAGGAAGAACTTACAGAAGGAATTGGATGTGTTTTGCTTCCCAAGAATCCAAAACAATTCCCTTCTTCCATAAAAAGGCCACGTGTCCAAATGGCTTGCCAAAAGATCGCAGCATCATTGCCCCTCAGTATGCCTGAACTTTGAGAAGATGGAATGCATTCTCCCTAGAAAGCAGCAAGGTCACAAGCTGAAAGAGGGTTAGATTAGACAGAAGGAGGAAATTATTCACTGTGAGGCAGGTTCATAGCTTGCCCAGAGAAACCGTGGATGCTCCATCCCTGGAAGTGTTCCAGGTTTTGAGCAGGTCTGATGTGAGCTGTCCCTGCCCGCGGCAGAGGGAGGAGGCAGAACTGTGGTTTGGTCCCTTCCAACCCAAACCCTTCTATGACCTATCATAAGAACAAAAATATAAGCACATCCAGTATGCTCCTGGTTTGGAATACCCACTTTCATCAGAAGCATCCACCTCCAACTTACGTCAAGCACGAGGTCTTTGGTAGCTCCTATAATAAGCCAAGTAATTAAATAAGGCAATATGCAACCCTGAGGGCATCCATTTCTAAAAATGGAATTCTAAAAGCAGGTGACTTTTTGTTTTGGCCACAGCTCTGTAACAGTGAATGGTAACTGGCAACTTGGAGGTTTACAGATTACTCAAATCAAAACTTCTAACAAATCTGTTTCTCTTTTGCAGAAATGCTTAAACCAGAACATTATTAGCTAAACGGGCTGTTCCCTGACAGCCTGTGGGTAGTTCTTCCAGCATGGGACAGGTTAAAACAGTAAAAATCCCATCAAAGTAGGGAATTTATCATCGAGCGGCCATGGGTATCTGAGAAAGACAAATTCCAGAGACGTCTCAGTATGACAAGGCCCAGCTGAGAGGGGAGACTGTCTTTGTCATACTCTGAAATACAGAATTAAAAGTGGAAACCAATTACTTTTCTTGTATATTCCCTGCCTATGCCTCACCTTGTTGAAGGCCATTCTTCTTACGGTCCTAAGCCCTGAGAAGGGCCGTTCCCTTGGCTGAGATGCACGGGGTTAGCAACAGATAACTTTTTCTCCCTCCACTCTGAAGTAACAGCTCTACCTGGACAGTTTATTTCCACAGTTCTTGGAGATGAACTGTCACAACATACTGAGCTACACGTACTTACTAGGAAGTTACATCCAATTACTTCTGTGATCAGCTCCCTAATTAGCAGTTAAGCTGTTAAGCAAACTTATTCAAAGACTTCAGTTCAAAAACTTATTCACAGAACTCTTAAAAGCTGTGAGGCTCCAATCTTAAAAAACACTGACCAAAAGAGCTGGAGTTTGCCTTTCTGCATAGGGCCGAGGCACAGCAAAACAAGTACCAAAGAGCTCCCGGTAGATTTACTGCAGTTCCTTTTACTAACTGCTACAGATGTTCATTCGGAGACATAACCCAAGATTTACCAGCAAAGGACAGCACAAAAACCAATCCAGGAGAAAAGGCTCTTCACACATTACCCATTTTCTCTCTCTTCCAGCCAGTCATTGGTTTTTCAGAGATGGCCATCAGGAGCTGGGTGAGGACGAACGCACACTGGAAGCTGGGAATGCTCTGCTGGAAATTCAGTAGGTATTGGAAACTCTCACTGCAGAATGACAGGAAAGCAAAAAGTGAAGACAGCGTAGATAGGGTAATCTCCCACCAGCACATACATAAAAAAGGAGCAACAGAGTGGCTCGGATCCAAGGTCTCCCTCACCTGGCACTTGTCTCTAGCAGAACCATTCTGAAGAAAGGGTAGCAACCTCTAGTAGACAGAAAGTCAATTGCTGAGAAACCTCTCCTAAGCCCTGGCTGCTCTAAGTTTAGCAACATCTTCATACACTGCTTTTGCCTCATGTCCCTGTAGACATTTTAACTACTCAGAACCCATTCATTCCTTCTGTGAATCCTACTGACCTGCTTGTTTCACCCAGCATGCTTACACATGTGCCCCATAGACTAATGCCTATCTTACAATCCAGTAGTTCCATTTTATCAGCTTTGACTGCACTGCCATTCAATTAAATGCAAATCTTTCTGTTTAGAGGTGTCATCCCTCAGAGAGCTCCCAAACACACACTGATAGAGAATGTTTGAAATCTATCACTTTCAGAGCTTGGGAAATACTGACTGTACCTTATCAGCTCTTCAAGAGGAAGAAACTCCGTCTCTCCTGGCTTCAGCCTGTCTGCAAGCACCTGGAGAGCTGACCTCAGCAAGGTGGAATTCTCATGCTGAGAAAAGCCATTCCTGAGGGTAGAAAAAGTCCAGTTCAGCACCAGATTAAAGCCCAGTTCAGCACCAGACTAGGAGGAGAGATATCAGATAGAAAAGCATATCTGGGCAGATGTTTGCAACAAGGATGTTTGATGCAAAGAAGCCAGTACACCAGAGAGCCCAGCAACATGGAAGTTAGAGGAGGCACAAAAACTGAAAGCTGATTTTAACTGCAAGCTTTATCCATTACAGTTTATCTTTTCCAGGGAATGTAAAACCTTGTGTACACAGGTTACCAACTTTACAGTTAGATTTCAGATCCAGGTTGGAAGGGACAAATCATTTCACATAAGTAGAAATCCATATCTACTAAAACAATATTATGCAGACCTGAAAAACAGAGGATGCCTATCGACAGTTGCTGTGCAGTGAGAGTGGCTGGTCACCTCTCAAACAGTAAGCAGAAGCCTAACAGGAAGGAAGATTATCAAGGTCTTCATTGACTCTTTGAACTACCACTGTCTGTGAAATTATCCACTCTGAACACGAATTCTGGGAGTGCTCCATGCTCTAGATCTATACAATGAGCATGAGGACTTGATCAAGTGCACCTTTAACACAGAAGATCATTAACGAGTGCCAACAAATGAGAGGTTCGTGAAACATTAGTGTAAGTTATAATTTGGTTGCTGGACTGAAGTGTCTGGACGTCTAGCCCCAATATACGGCTGCTTGTTTCATACCAAAATAGAACTATGTTACTCTCTATCCAGTGTGAACAGTACACTCATCTTGAGCCGCCTGTGATGACAAAGATGATCAAATTCTTTGGTTTACAAGATAGGCAGATTAAAGTACAACCAATTCAGAATTCCTAATGAGAAAACGACCAATCTGGAATCAGCCAGAAGTGCCATCAGGATCCCTGTGACTTCAGCAGCGGCCAACAGGAGAGGCACACCTCAGCAAGAGGCAGAAGCGGCACCATCAGCTGCTTACCTCTGCACGTGACACAAAGAACTCCCCCTGTTCAGTTTGATTAAAAAACAAGAAAACCTAGAAAATTCTGCTAAATTCTAAAGAAATGCATCATCTGCTTAGCATTCAAAGTTGAGGGAGTTCTAAAGGCATTTTGGTCTGCATTCTGCTGCTTCCTTCTCTTGCTCTTCTTACACTCGCCACTACCTCCGAAGCACAACCAAGGTAAAGCGCTTTCCACACACAGATCTAAATCAGCATTCAGAAAAAAGTTGTGCAATGCTATCCTGAATTTTATTGCCAGGTGCAGAAGTTAAATTTAGAGTGCACATATATTTCCAGTTGGGCATTTAAGAATCCAGTCCAAGTGCATCAGCAGCAAAGGCTTTTGTCAATGAAATGCACATTCGTTCTTTCCAGTGAAAAAAACTAAGCCTTTCATTGCTCAACATTCACTGGTACTGGGGCCGCTTCTATTTAACATCTTTATTAACCATCTTGATGAGGGGATTGGGTGCACCCTCAGTAAGTTTGCAGACAACACCAAGTTGGGAGGGAGTGTTGATCTGCCTGAGGGGAGAAAGGCACTACAGAGGGACCTGGATAGACTGTATCGATGGGCCAAAGTAAACTGTATGAGTTTCAATAGGGTCAAGTGTCGGGTCCTGCATTTTGGCCACAACAACCCCAGGCAACCCCACAGCCTTGGGGAGGAGTGGCTGGAAAGTTGCCTGACAGAAAGGGACCTTGGTGTACTGATGGACAGTGGGCTGAATATGAGCCAGCAGTGTGCCCAGGTGGCCAAGAAGGCCAATGGCATCCTGGCTTGGATCAGGAATGGTGTGGTGAGCAGGACTAGGGAAGTCATCCTGCCCCTGTACTCAGCACTGGTGAGGCCTCACCTCGAGTACTGTGTTCAGTTTTGGGCACCTCAGTACAGTATGTACATTGAGGTGCTGGAGCAGGTCCTAAGAAGGGCAACAAGGCTTGTGAAGGGCTTGGAGAATATGCTCTACGAAGAGAGATTGAAGGAACTGGGGCTGTTTAGTATGGGGAAGAGGAGGCTGAGGGGAGACCTTATTGCTCTCTTCAAATACCTGAAAGGTGCTTACAGTGAGAGCGGGGTTGGTCTCTTCTCACTGGTGACAGGTGACAGTACGAGGGGAAATGGCCTCAAGCTGTGCCAGGGGAGGTTTAGGTTGGATATCAGGAAAAACTTCTTTACAGAAAGGGTTGTTAAGCACTGGAATGGGCTGCCCAGGGAGGTGGTTGAGTCACCAACCCTGGGTGTGTTTAAAATCCATCTGGTTGTGGTGCTCATGGACATGATTTAGCGGAGGGTTGTTAGAGTTGGGGTAGGATGGTTGGGTTGTGGTTGGACTCAATGATCTTTAAGGTCTTTTCCAACCTGAGTGATTCTATGATTCAGGCAATGACAAATTAGCATGAGACTTGCTAGGCAAGAAATTCCAAGATCCCTATGCAGAATGGGAGTTGCAGAGTGAGGTGTGCCAGTACTCCAAATATGCCAGTTATCACCCAAAAGTGGATTCATGCACCGAATGCCGGCCTGTTCTATGCATCCCACTGTTCTGCATTCTCTCTTCATCACCTACTGGTTTTGTTCAGGGGAGGGAACTACAAAGCATTGAAATGTCTCCAGCCACAGCAGCGTGCAGCTCTGCACAATTGATAGGCCATTGGTTGGGTACAAACACTACATAGGAACATGAAAGGAGGGAGCACACAGACTTTGCTCATTTATGTGACTTTATACCCTTTTGTTTAAACTCACCATGCAAACAGCAAGCGAAAAGTTAGCAGCAGCTGGTGGTAACAAGAGGACATCAGCTGGTACTCCTGGGTGTTCAGTCCTGATTCATTTACCACACCTTGGTTTGGTAGAATTGTCTTTAATACAGAACAAATTATTCATTAAATACTAGTCCAGGGAAAGATAACTGCAAAAGAATGCACTCCTGTAAACTCAGTGCTCAAAAAACCCTGCAACACACCAAAGCCACTCTCTTTTCCCCACAAGCAAAACCAAAAATACTTTTAGAAGCAACAAAACTTGATGATTTTTTGAGTCAAAATTGCTGCCCACCTGGAAGTAATTGTGCATGTTCTCCATGTGATTGCACAGTGGCTTTAGTAGCTTGACTACACACACAGCAACTTCCTTCGGGGATCTCTGACAAAGGTGGGAAAAACCAGCATCCTTGTTGCCTCTTTCCTGTAGCAAACCAAAATTTTCAAGTCATTTCAGTCTTACCTGAGGATAACTTGAGAAGTCATCACCCATAAAACCAAGGGCTCCTTGCGCTCAAGGTGTTATTCCAAAGACTATGAAAACATATAGGGGTAAAAAACAACAGAAAATTGATTCCAACACCTTCTGTCCGCTTAAACTGAGCTACCTCTTGTACAGCAGAGCCAGTTTTTCCAAGCTGGGCAGGGAAAAGTGTCACCTGAGTTTTGGGCTACAAGGCTTTCCCTCAGCTGCATGCCCTTTCCCAAGACACGCAGAGAATTAGATGCTGCAAACACTTTGGTGAGTGATGCAGTACAGGAATGTCTTCCGAAAGGGCATCTGCTGCTCTGACACACAGCTGGGAGTCAGACTGCCATTCAGCTGCAAGGTGAAAATAGTTCTGAAAAACTTATAGTCCGGAAAGGCTGGAAGCCACTGATGTGCTCTGCTAGCCCGGTTCTTGCCCCATCAGCTGCTGCTCTACACACCTTTAAGAAGGGCACCCTCCTAGTGGAGCCTGGGGTCAGCACATGTTCCAGCTTCCAGCACATGTCATCCAGAAGGAAGCAGAGCTCAGCAGGCCCCAGCTGCACAACTTCACTAGCCTGCAATTACAAGGAAGAAAAGTCAATTCCAGGACTCAGCACCTAATTGTAGTGCCTTGAAGCTCACATTCACTCCCTCCATTTCCAGTTATGACTCCTGGCTTAGTTAACCTCCACCAGGGAGCAGTTTGGTAGATGCTAGGCTTTTGTCCTTTCCATTGCAGGTAGGGGACATCAGTTCTGCTTGTCAAAGCACAAGGTGGATCTGGTGCTCTGAACGTAGCTCCAGTAACACCCAGCTACTGAGAGAGAACATGTTTATACACTGAAATTCAAAATCACAGAATTGTAGGGGCTGGAAGGGACCCCTGGGTCCAACCTCCTGCTAAAGCAAGTTCTGTAGAATACACAGGAAAGTGTCCAGGAGTGTTTTAAATCTCTCCAGAGGAGAATCCACAACCTCTCTGGAGCCTGTTCCAGTGCTCTGTCACCCTGACAGTAAAGAACTTTTTCCCTGTGTTCAGATGGAACTTCCTGCATTTCAGTTTGTGAGCATTGCCCATTTTCCTGTCACTGGGCACCACCAAGAAGAGCCTGGCCCCACTCACTTGACTCTCACCCATTAGATATTTATGAGCACTAATTAGATTCCCTCTCAGGGAATCACTTGAAATAATGCCACATGTGCCAGGAGATTTGTCAAACAGCCTTACAAGTGCCCTGCATCCTGCACACGTGGTGATAGCTGTCCTTGGAGCAGGCCAGGCTGCACTCCACACTACTGCAGCCTTTTTGCATTTTACTAATCCTATGGTTGCATAACAAAATTAGACTCCAGATGGACCGAGCCTGCCTACAAAGAGTCGAACAAAATTAAGCACTTCTGCTCTCCATATCCACAGTAATGCATAGTTTTATATAAGTTTCCAGATGGCAAACTGGGCACTGCCCAGTGAGGGCACATCCATGACACCCATCTCATTTTTGCACCCAATTTCCCCTCTAGCAGTGACTTGAGACACCTGCCTTTTTGCAACATGGACTTCAATGTCATAGGTTCTCTGGAATAGGCAGGCCACCTCATAGTGTTTTTAACATCCTACACCTCAGCAGTGTTCAACGTTAAAGCTCTTTTCTTTCCATAAAGTGTATGCATGTTATACTATATCTCTTTTCCTTATGTCTAGTGGGTGGCAAACTTGCTCACAGCAGAGAGGGTCGGACTACGTGATCCCCAGATGTCCATCCCAACCCCTAGATTCTGTGATACACAATATTAGCATTCCTTCGGTTTAAACACTGTTGCCACACTGCATGTATGCTATGAACAGAAGTCCTTTTTTATCTCAGTACCTTGAATTACTTTTGTTTCTTTGGAGGCAAATTCTCTCCTGTCACCAAACTCTCAGCCCTGGCTCAAAGGATCTTAAAATCAATCTTCCTTTCACTTTAATGGAGCAGGAGAGGCCGAGGCCACAGTGAGGCAATAAATAACACAAAACCACTTGCACTCACCTCTGTGTGCATCTCTGTGTCCAGGACAGACTTTGTCAGCAGCCCGCAGTGGAGCACAGAGAACACTTCCAGGTCCAGCTCTCGGAAGTAGGGGCGATAGCTCTGCAGCTGTGCCAGAGGGTTTCCTGTCTCTCTCTCAGCAGCACTCTGCAAAATGAACGGCAGAATTCAGCTTGCAACCTGCAGCACTTCCTAGCTCAAATAAACCTCTCTCTTTCAAAAATAAATAAAAATAATATTAAATAAATACCAGGATGGTAAACCATGGCATGCTATGCTGCCTGTTGGCCCAAAATCTATGCATTCCTAAGAGATTCGCTCCTTGTAACCCTGCCACATGAGCTAGCGTACGTTACACATGGATCATACAGGATTTGTGGGTTTGCCATCCATGGATCTGTCTGGGAGCAATACTCTCGTGGCTGAAACAGGTTTTACGGTTTTACATCCATTAATTTCCAGAACTATCCAAGACTTCATTCGTTGTAACTTAAGTTTTCTCAGTTTGACTCAGTTTTCATACCTGTACAGCAGCACGGAGACAGGAGCAGCATATTTGCTGGACCAAAAAAAAAAGGTAAATATAGGCTCTGAACATCATTCATTAGTAACAGCGTAGTGGTAGCTGTGCCTTATGGGATCCCAGCATCTGGGATGTTGAGTCCAAAGCCAAGCACACTTCCCTGGCCTCTCTCTTTCAGCCAGCACAGACTGTGCATTCTGGACATGATAAGAACTTGCTTCAAAGAACAAGAAAGAAGATCCAACAACTCATTAGTTGATAGATCTGGGGAGCAGCTCTTAGTGTGTGATGAAAACGGGTACTTTTAAATATGCTTTAAGATGAATATATTGATCAAATACCTCAAGGAAAAACTGAAAAATGAGAGAAAAAGAGACTGAAGCAGACTAGAGCCAGAGAGAGGTGTGTATTTTCTTACAGGGGTCTGTATTTATGTCAGTTTCTGACTTGAATCTAGGAACTGCACCTACCTGCAGTAATTCAAAGCTTTTGTTTCTGTTTCTATTTCATTTCCCTTTGCCTTTCCTGCAAGGCCTCAAGGGTATACACCTACCTTCTCCAGCTCGGAGAGCTCAGGATCAGGCTGGTTTCCATCAGAACTTTCATCTGCCTGGGTACGTTCTGCACTGCAGGCTTTGCTGCTGTCAGACTTCTTTTTCTTTCCTTGAAGAAAAAAGCAAATTCAGGGGAAAAAAAAAAGAGAGAGAGAGAGAGAGGTTGCACTGTATTCAAATAGTGCTGCAAGGCAGGGAAACAGCAGAGGCTGTACTTCAATCAGCCCTAAGAAGGCACGGAGCACACACAGGTTGCGAGTCACCCGTAGCCAGGGTCACAGTCCAAAAGAAAGCCAAATGCATCTGGGACTCCCTCCTCACCCAGCTCCTCTTTTATGGAATAAAATCACAGTAAGAAATTGAAGCAGGTCTCACTTTTCTTACAGTACAAACACGTTATGCAGTGATTGCCAAAATGGTGGGTCATCATCTTAAAAAATGCTTGAACAAACATTAACATTGCTGTCTCACAGTAGTGGCAAAGGACCTGGAAAAGGACAGTAGGGCAAACAGCTACAGAAGGGGCTCCTGGGGATGCTGTACCAATAGCAGAGTAACTCAATTAATTCTCAGCAAAGGGCCTCACAGCTGACACACTGTAGCACTTGAATCAATGTAGTTTAACCGTACACAATGGATTTGACTGAATAGGCATCCAGTAAGTCACCAGAGCAAGGAAACATTCACACAAGGTTCCAAAGTTATCCCAGTGCAATGTTACTGACACTCTGGCTGCTGCCTTGGGAGACTGACAGCTTGCCAATGGAATCCCCTCGAATTTAAAGGGATCTAAAGAGGATTCAGGAAAATTAAGACGGGTGGGTTTGTCCTTCACCCCTGGAAGAGATCACTGAGCACACGGACATACAGGCTGCTGGAAAAAAGCAGGGTGCTGGGCTGTTGGTATCATACTGATAAAAGGAATCCAGCATCCACTGGAGATTTAGATACCCAAAAAGCCTCTGATAAAGTTTCACACCAAAAGCCCTTAAAGAACTGGATGAAATGGTGCATTCTTGGACAGAAAGCTTGTTAGAGGAGAAGCAGCAAAGAGTAGGGCTTAATGTGCACTTTTCACATGGAATCAGCCATAGAGTCCTTTAAAAATTGGTTTTACTCAATTCCATAAGCAACTCAGAGAAGGGAATGCTTGGGGAAACTTCCAACAGATGTATTCAGGAAGCCTGACCACTGGGTACAGCAAATACGTTGAAACAACGAAGAACTCATCTTGCCAAAAGTAAGCAGCCAAAATAGCTTACTATGTAACCACAAAGGACATAAGACAGCTCAGAGTGCAAGTGAGGGGAGAACTGGAAAGCCTTCCCCTACTTATTGGCAGCAAACTATTTACTTTTGCTCTGCAAAACCAAAAAGTAGGGTGAAATTGGTGTGAAAACTGTCTGACCCCATGCGACTGCGACCCACGCAATGGATTTTCTTTTTGGTAGGCAATATGACCTGAGCTCAGCAATCCCTTGGTCTGATCTGGGCTTACCAGTCTGCAGAACACAGTCATCACTTTCCTTCTGCCTTAATTACTCTCACATGACAGGTCCAGCGCAACGTGCTGGTCAAACCCAACATCACATCTGGTTCCTTAAACGTTATAAGCTTTCCTTACCACTTCCTTTTCTCACTGGACCACCAGCATTAATGGATGGTACTCCCTCTGGGGCTTCAGAATCAAAAGTAGCAGGCGGTGGGACATAGCCGGGGGTTGCTGAAAGAGCCAAAACACAGATATTTGTTTAATTCAGCTCCTGAATGAGAAATTACAGGCAAGTGGACATCTAGAGGAAGTACCCCATCTTTCATTGTCCCCACGAAAGGGGAGACAATTCATTACTTGACACAGCTGAGGCCCAGAACATACACATATTTCACATTCACCTGCCAAGCATTTTCCTAGCACATTCTGCAGCTCTGTGATGTTCTGCAGTCGAGTCAGAACTTTCCCCTTCATCTCAGCATCTTGTTGCTGGCAGAAGGCATTTACAACCTAGAGGCACAAAACAGACTGACTGTGAATTAGGGAGATGCGTACTCACTTTTACTATTTTTTCTTTTCCTAAATAGCATCCCTTTGTCCTGAATAAGCACACGACACTCAGCACAAGTGGCCTATCTGACCAGATCCAGGCTGCAGGAACAGAACTCTTCAGAAGCCCCTACGAAAGCAGACATATCATAGAATGGCCTTGGTTGAAAAGGACCACAATGATCATCTCGTTTCAACCCCCTGCTGTGTGCAGGGTCGCCAACCAGCAGACCAGGCTGCCCAGAGCCACATCCAGCCTGGCCTTGAATGAGGGACGGGGCATCCACAGCCTCCTTGGACAACCTGTTCCAGTGCCATAATTCCAGTACCACAACTGATGTAATCTGAAAAGTGACTTATTTCCTCAACCTGCTGGCTACTCTCATGCTATTACAGCATGGATAGACTGACCTTTTTTTCTTGTGCTCTCCTCTCCTACTGGGGCTACTAATACACCTCATCGCTTAGAAATATATTTGAGGTTTACAGCAGCCTCCTTGCAGCAACAAAACTGATTTTCAGACACAAAACTAAGCCACAGCATACAGGCTGCAACTGAGTAGCAGATGGAAAACTCACATGGCAAGGGAGTCCTTTAGAGCCTGAGTCTCTAACAGCTAACAGCAGAGCTGCTGTGAGCAGAACAATAAAACATAAATAATAACAAAGAGAAGAACACGGAGAGATCTCCAATATCCTGCTGGAGAATGTTTCCAAAAGGCAAGGCTGTTCCTTGACAATCGCACCCCTGAAGCCTGAGGTCAGTGTGCTGAAGTGCTGCTCCTCAGTGCCACTCCAAAATAGGCAGGCAAGGCTCTACCCACCTCACGAAACCAGTTGAGTGCATAGAACAGGAGAGAGCACAGAAATTCCCGTTCCTGCTTGGAGAGAGAGTCCAGCTTCCCTTCCACCTCCAGGTCAGTCAGGTACAGAGGGCAACCTGGGACAGAAGAAGCAGAGAACACCTTGGGCTGCATTTGCTACCCATCCTCTCATCTTTGCATGGACGATGACTCTTCTCAAAGTCTGCAACAATTCCAATGACTACCTGGAGCAAACTCCACCCATTACTTGCCAGAAAAAGCAATTCTCCCCCCTGCCTCCCTTTACTTTATGGGCAACAGAGCATCTCAGCCTCCATCATAAACTACAGCTCTCTCCCCACAGATGCAGGAGGTCTCTGCAATAGGAGCAGGTCAGCTAGATGGACTCTGTACAAGGTTCACTTCCCATACCTAGTAAGGCATCAATCTCCTCCAGGCTCCCATTGTTTTGTTCTCCAGTGTAGAGCCTGAGGAGCCGGAAGCAGGGTGATAGGCAGAGTGGTGATACTGCCCTGGGGAAGGATAAATAAACAATTATAAATAAGAATATAGAGAAATGGAGTTGGTCCTCCTGTGTTTTATATCTCTCCAGAAAGCTGATTACGTTTCCCTTGCATACTGTGTCCTCCCCATGCCACCTAGCCCACGCCTTTGATCTTGTTCCTTGCAAGCCACAGCAGCACAAAGCAGAAATGCACCATGTGGTTAAAAGAAATATATCCTTTATCATCAGTTCTCTGGGAAAGCACATGGGCAGAGAACAGCCATACTGAATTACAAACGGAGCCAGAGTTATTTCTGGCAGAAACCAAAGCTGAATATTACAGGAGGAACGACAAGAACTTGTGTAAAATGTATTGATCAGCAGTGGAGAAACCTTCTTGAACATTTGCTAGCATGCTACTTACTGCTCCCATCCTGAGTGAGGAAAGTTACTATTTCTACACTGATGTATGTAAGGTAACTAACTATATGGGGTTCTTTATTTGCTATAAATTGATTCTGTCTTTTTTTTTAAGCACAACCACAGTCTGAACAAAACCTTCTGACAATAAATTATGCAGGATGTGATGCTGCTGGTTGAAATAAATGTCTTTACTATTTGTAATGTTGATGGCCCGCTGTTTAAGTTATTTATTACACACTTTTTGTTTCATTCCCCAAGGACAAAGCCCTTGTTCCTCAGCCAAATCTCACCTGTGGCTGCATGTCTGTGATTCTGCACATTTTTTTATTGCCTAAGTGCAACTTAAAGGTGAGAATAAATGGCATACTCTTTACACACACTAACTCCTTGCTGATTCTATTTGAGAATCATTGCTCAAAATACAAATTTGGCCACTTCAGAGTTGCCTATCCATCTCAATGAGGCATTTAATAACACAGCAACACTGGAATAAAGAGCAACTGTTCTCACATGACAGATGGAAAACGAAGTGGATGCAACGTGACTTGCTAAGACCACCTAAACAGCCTGAGCCTGAACAGGCTGCCAGGTCCCCATCACATGCTTATGCCTCTAGACTTATCTGAGCATGTCTAACAGCAAGGACAGGAAAAGAACACTGAAAACTGGCAAATCCTCTGCCCAGCTCCTCATCAAGCACTTAGGCAGCCAGAGCTGGGCATAATGTATTGCATCAAATGAAAATACAGCTCTTTTAACTGTAGTACGACTGCTAGGTAAGTGTCAAAGCACCTTTTCCTTGGGCTACTCATTTCATCAGTTACTCTGCCAGGCTCACTCTGTGACACCAGTGGTAGGAGGTTAATGGCAATTGCTCCCTGAGTTTCATCCTCATCCAGATTATACAAGGACTTCACTGGGAACAAAAAGGATCTGCAAGAAAAGACAGACAAGCTCAGTTGAAAGGATCACAATGTTAACACATTCAGTTCTCAGCAGCAGAAATATTACAAAGACTTAGCCAGTGTGCAGCATACCCATCCACTGTAGGGCTGAGATCCACCACAAAGTCATTGGGAAAGTCCTCCACCATACTCTTCCCAAACTTATCCTATAAAGAGAGGAAAAAACCTGCTCAACAAATCGGTTCAGTGAAGCAAGCTGTGACAATTGCAGTGGAAAAGGCAGAAGATGAGGCCAAGCAAAAGGACCCTGGAATAGCCACAGCAGTGAATCCCACTGCTTGCAAGGACTGACTTTAGAGAGACAGCTAGGACACGTTGCCAAGCATACATAGCCAGTCCCAAGAAGAACTTCAGCTTGTATCAGCCTTGCTAAGAGAAAGAAAAAAACCATTCAAGATGAATGCTTTTCCTCCAGGGAGCACCCAGTTGGCTGCCAGGAGATTGGCTTTTCTAGCCTAGCCAGTCCTGTTCTAAAACACAGCTCCTCTTCTATACAACCAGCTTTTGCAAAGGGCACATTGATTTCAGCAAGGAAGAGAGTAGAGCCCCTGCTATTCCAATTACCACAAATCTTCACTTGGTATCAGACAGCCTTAATTATCTGAACAGAATCCAATCCTGATATTAAGTTTAAAGCTCTTCCAGGTTCTACCTTGTTTATGGATATCAAAAGCTTACTCCGAAATGTCAATTTATATCCTTTAAAAGCCTTCCCTCCTTCCTGCGTGAAGCCTCCTCCTGGGTGAAAGTTCACATATAGGAAGCTGCTAAAGCATAACAAGGAATCTGTCAAAGAAGATAAAAAAGCTCCAAAAAAACCCCCAGAAAGATGAAGGAGTGGTTTGTAGCTCCTCAATCTCTTACAGGAACCTTAGCATGCCTACAACAAAGAAGCAGCTCTCAGACTGGAGTGAAATCTACTGCCCTGTCCATATTTAATAAACATCATGTTTCTGAAGAATACATTTCAGTGATTAAGTTCAAAATACTCTGCAACTCACCAGGAGCTGCAGGTCCAAATTTCCCTTCTGCTTCTCAATCAAATTGGCAAGTTCATCTTAGTATAGAGCCAAGAGCTCTGGTGTTTGCTCACAGCAGTAGCCAACAAGGTCCAGCAGTGTAGAAAGCTGAAGGGAGAGAACAGTTTGTAGAATATGTAAAGTAAACAGACACAACTATAGCTTTTACCTTAACTCCTCCTTTTTTGCATTCATTTATTCTGAGGCATGACCAAAGCTTCAGCTCTGGGGTATCATCATTGATGCAGTTTATAGAAGGTCTTCCAAGGACCTAGCACTGCTCCACCATGGGCCAACACAACAGAGATTGTCCTGTCTCTTTGTGTCTGAAATAATATCTGGATAGAAGACCCTCACTAGATGCCTGCAGTACTGCATGAGTGCTATCTTAACATGGTACTTTGTCTCTCCCAAACAATTTTTTGTAGATTCCTGGCTCTGTAGTTTATATATAAGCACCTCAAGCTGTGTAAAGCGGACTGTCAGACACACACAGTGCTTTACCTAAAGCTGTGCCTTCAGTCACATCCTCCTGCTGACCAACATCCTCCCTCTGTCCCACACTGCCCCAGTATGCACCCATCCTTGGCACCCACCTGCCCATCGCATTCGGTGCTCAGCTCAGGTCTCTCCAGCGAACCACCATCTGCTTCATTTCTGAAAGCAATTGATAACCTCACTTTTGTGACACAACACTAAAGAGATGGCAAAACCCATCACACAGAGACTCTTCTGTTTGACTCCTTTGGGACAAGACTCAACATCACCTTCAAGATTACACTTTTTCTGACCTCTAGCTGCCCACCTTTCTGAAGGCCGTGTAGTCTCACCTCACCACGAGCCTAATATCTGCTATATCTGGTACATGTTGCCAACTACTCCAATTCCTGCTGCTTACTTGCAAGGTTCATAAGGGTAGTTTCTTCTATAAGGAAGGAGGCTTTAGAGCTTGTCTCCTTCAGAGTGTTCCTGATGAAATCAGGTAGGATGCTAGTAAGGTAGAGACCCAACATACTGTCAAGATATTTCTCAAGTGCCAGCAGATACATTTTTCCCAAACACTTGGGCCAGACTTGGACAGGGAAGGAATATCTTTGTAGTTCAAACAACCAAGTTCCCTAGGGATTTAAACCTAGAGACACAGAACACACTCCCACTGCTAGAGTCATCCATGTGCATTTTACCTGGCAAGCTCCTTGCTACTGAAGGGTGCTTGATGTGCTGGTGACCCCATTCTTGTGTTGCTCTTTTTTGTCTGCAGTCTGCATGTTAGGATTTTCTAACCTCTTCTTGAAGTAACTATCCTATCTTGTTCTGCTTAGACTTATGCCAGTGCAAGTCTGATGTCAGTGCTATGGGAGCAACCATAAGGAAGCCCACTAACTCAGGGTCTACAGATGGGCTTTTCTCTCCATGTAATAAACAGCAAAAGCATTTCATTTGGGGGGATGAGCTGCTGGAGAGGAGCTCTGCAGAGAGGGACCTGGGTGTCCTGGTGGACGACAGGTTGGCAGTGAGCCAGCAGTGTGCCCTTGTGGCCAAAAAGGCCAATGGCATTCTGGGCTGCATTAAAAAGAGCGTGGCCAGCAGGTCGAGGGAGGTGATCCTCCCCCTCTACTCTGCCCTGGTAAGGCCTCATCTGGAGTACTGTGTCCAGTTCTGGGCTCCCCAGTACAAAAAAGACAGGGATCTCTTGGAAAGAGTGCAGCGGAGGGCCACAAAGATGGTGAAGGGCCTGGAGCATCTCCCCTGTGAAGAAAGGCTGAGTGAACTGGGTCTGTTTAGCCTTGAGAAAAGAGGACTGAGAGGGGACCTGATCCAGGTCTATAAATATCTAAGGTGTGGGGGGCAAAGAGGTGAGGCCAGACTCTTTTCAGCGGTGTGTGGAGACAGGACAAGGGGAAACGGCCAGAAACTGGAGCATAGGAAGTTCCGCACCAATGTGCGCAAGAACTTCTTTACGGTGAGGTGACGGAGCATTGGAACAGGCTGCACAGGGAGGTGGTGGAGTCTCCTGCTCTGGAGATATTCAAGACCTGCCTGGACGCCCACCTGTGTGACCTGGTGTAGGGAACCTGCTTTGGCAGGGGGGTTGGACTCGTTGATCTCTGGAGGTCCCTTCCAACCCCTTCGATTCTGTGTGATTCATTAAGAAGTGCAAAATCAGCAAGCTACACCATGTTTCCAAATACAGCTCAAATGTTTCTAGTCTAAGCTCTTCAATCTTTGTTGCAGTTCTTATCAGGAGTTTGCCTGGCTCATCAGCACTGTTTATAATTTATTTATGCAGTACACTGGGAGCTGTCATGTCAATACCTAGCATAGAAGTAACATTTTTTCTTCTTACTTCTCCTTTAGATTTCTCTGCATTCAAACAGGGCACATTAGACTATTCAGCCTTAGTTTCACAGGCTGATCTGCATTCAGTCCACCACAGCATTTAATTTATTTTCCCCCAGTGTTAGGCCCTGCTAGTGCTAGTCAAGGCCTTCATGCTTATAGCACTAACAAGAAATTCAGGGGATGCATTCAGGATTTGCAGCAGAGAGCAGTACTAAACAGTCAGCAACACCAAATGTTGCAGTTTGCAGGTAAGAGTTAAATTATTGGGTCTGAACTAGATGTGCATGAGCTAGAAGGCAATGCCTTCCTGCCACCTTTCCCTACTACAGGTTGTCTTAAAGCTTATTGAATTCACCTTTGTACATTCTCTCTCACCTTTTTAATGCCACGCTGCCCATCATGGTAACAGCACCAATAATCCCCATCTGTTTGTGGTTGGGAACAGAGCTGGAGAGCCACTTCCTGATCACCATGTGCATGTCATCCTAAAAAGAAAGAGACAGCTTATACCTTACAGAGGGACCTGTGCCCACCACTCTGTTCTATCAGCATCTTCACCTGACGTTGTCTCCAAAGGCTGCACAGAGATGGTTGATTGAGACTGCAGCTTTGTAGCCTGAATGCACGCCCTGTGATTTCATTTGTAATTAACATCATTGTCAAAACTGTAGGTAAGGTTGCAAATAGCTTTGGAAGTGCTTTGGCTTTGCTCCATTTACTATACAGTCTAGATTTCTTCTATAGTTAAGAGAAGAATATATATCAAAACATAGTAGATATTCTTGCAGTCCTCCACACACTGCAGCTGCAGAGCTGCCCTCCAAAATACTGCCAGCTGAAAGAGGCTCAGGGATGGAGCAGTTTCTGATGAAAGTCCAAGGAGAGCTCTAGTGAACAGCACAGCAGACGCCCAGGTTTAAGACATTCCTCATGCTGCCTCTGTTGTACCCCTGGTGTGGGAAAACATGCAGTCACAACTGTATAGGCTTCTATGCAGTAGCTCCATAAACACACAGCAGGCCTCAGCACAGCATGCTTTAACAGCCATACCAAAGCAGCTGAACAACTGCACTTTCCCAGAACGGGCACAGCTTTGAAAAAGCCTGGAAGTCTGAACTGCTAAATATGGGCTAAAGTGGTCTCCTGGTGCTGAGAACATACAGCATATCCCTGTTAGAAGGAGGAGCATTCTCAGACAGGAAAAGAGCATGTGAGAAAACTTAGAAGCAGCTTCACAGAAGTAACAAAGATCTCATAGGCCACAAGAAAATATTATGGAAACATAATGGCCCTGATTGCCTTGATGCTTATTAACTGCCCACGTGGGTTCTGCAAAGGGAGGGGCTAGCTCATACGGAGAGCTCCCTAAAAGCAAAAGTTCTACCCAGAGAGTGGTCTTGAGATAGAAGAGATGAAGGCTTGAGTTATGCTATGGAAAGAACCAGTGCCAACAAACTGGAAGCAGGAGATAGGAGAGTATATAATTATACCATCTTTTCTTGACCTTTGCTAGGCAAGATGCTTCTGGAATGATCTGTGCAATATTAGGACAAGTGCCTAGCCTGCCTGTAGTGACATATATCCAAGATACAACTGTTTTAGAAGTACATTAAAGAGAAAACAAAGAGGAAGTTGGTTCCCAGGATACAGATTTCTTTGGCATCCCACCCCAGAGACTCAACAGCACCAAGGACTGAGCCAAACTGTCAGCCTCGGATCCCCGCAGTCACAAACTCCCAGCTCAGAATAAATTCCAGAGCTTACACTCCTTTCCTTCTTTTTGCAATTTAAGAGTGGCAGACAGGCAGAACACCTTTCTGATGGCTGGTCCTTCTGGGCTGTAAAATCACCCATGTATAGAAAAGAAAAACTCAGGAGGGGGAAAAAGTCACTGAAAATTTTGGTAGTGAAGAGTTCAATCTTAAAGAGAGTCAGTGGGAAGACTTGAAATGGCTACAAACATGCTGTGTGCTACAGACCAATCAGGAAGACCAAGAGAGTTTTCCTTCATAGTCTCAAGCATTTGCAAACATACTCACAACTTGAAGGGACTGGAAGAAAAAGAAATAGTCCTAATTTCTAAGAGCTCAGACTTAAGAATGGAAAGATTTTGAACCTCAATGATTCTACTGCAAAATAAATGCACTTGGGATATTTCTTTATCTTTATTTGATTGCTGTTGCTCAAGGAGTGAGAAACAAGAGGCACAAAGGTGTGAAGTCCACTGCTTGGCAGCAGTTCTATACATTGTGTAGTTTACTTCTGCTAACATGAGAGCCTGTCGTATCTGATCTACAAACATTAAGCACTTGGATCAAGATAAGCATGTTGGAGAAAGGAGCTGAACTGTGCTTTCTGAATACTTCCTATTGATGGAGAAACAAAGCGTGAGAAAGAAGATGCTAAATTTACACGTTTGCACATCCCAGGGCTCAGCTAGGCAAAGTGACAGCCAGCCTGATCTCGTGCTGGCAACAGACTCTCTTCAAATGAGAGGTTAGATCAGGGACTGGCACTGCTCTCCTTCCACCAACATTTCTATCAATCTATCCTTTTCAGATGTGAAAGAAGAGGGCGCTTCCAGGAATGCTAGGAGATGTACAGTCTCTGTGGTGAGCCCTTGCTGTACAGGACAGCAAAGTCTGGAGCTGCAGCTCAGCTTTCAGTTGCGGAGAAGGGTATTAAGCTAAAGGACATCCTGACACCAACTGCTGGTCATAACGTGCTACTATTTGTACAACACTAGAATTTAGCACAGCTAAAAGAACCACGGCACAGCTGAACTCCTTTCTGTTGTGTCCCTGCTTACCTGAATATAACTTCCTTCTTGTCTCTGGCTGAATGCCAGCATGCTGAGAATGTAGAAAAGCTTCCGGATCTGGCATGGATTCAGTTTCTGCATAGAGTCCAAAATGCTCTGTAAGAGAGAAGCCACAAACCAACTCAGATATGTCAAGAAATCCTTTTCAAATTCCAACAGTTGTCAGCCAAAGATCAGCCAATTACCTTCACCTTTTTTGTACGCGTAGGAAAAATCTACTTTGAAATGAACATAAATGCAGAGCTATTGGTCTGCCCTTAATTCTTGCAGATCATTGTATTGAAAGCTGAATGGGGAGAACAATCTGGCTACTACAAGCATTTTGGGAGTGCTCCAATGCCACTAGTGGCAGCTATTTAGCTTCCATCATGGATTTCCTCAGTGCTCAAAGTATTTGAGAGGAATAAGTGAATTTGCTGATATTTCCAACATAAACTCTGTAATAATAGCCAAGCCTTTAAGAATTTAGGGGTGACATCTTCTGTGCTGAATGGCACCCTCAGGACATTTCTTGTTCTGAGTACTTCAGTGAAAGCAGTCCAAGTGTTTCCCACAGCACTGCTGGCTTTTCTACTACTGACAAAGCATTTTGCTAATATTAGTTTTCTCCTACAACTGGCCAACCTTGGGCAGTAAGTATGACAAGGGCAACTGCAGGATTGGATACCCACTTTCTGCCATCCCAGAGAAAATTCATCCAGTTTAAACCCTAAAAAAGTAGTTTGAGGAGATCTACAGATCTGTCTCTATGCTAGAAAGGCTCCGGCTCTGTGTGAAACCTGCTGGCCATCTGCAGCTTTGCAGACCTTTTCACAAATAACTGGCTACTGCCTCTACCACCTCTGAGATGCACGTCAAACACGGCACGCTGCGGGTCCCTGAGGTCTGGCTGATCCAAGCATCTATTAATGCTTGTCATACAGAAGCTTTGGTAATGCATCGAAATTAGCCCACAGAAACCATCATCTGCAAAGAACCTGCCAGGATAAGAATGTGCAGACAAGGTTAGGAGAAGGTCAGTGGGTCTCAGCCGAATGCTGTGAGCAAGTGCTCCCACCACACTTCTGACAACGCATTCAATGAGGAGGAGGAGTTCTGTGCTGTCTCTTCCAAGGCCCGCTTTCAACCTTGAGTCCCCAACACGTCCCAGCTCTGCCAGAAAGAGATGAGTCCCGTTTCTCCATTTTATGGATTAAACATGACAGACTGCATACAAACTCTTATGGCAGACCTTAACGTCCTCCCTTGGAGCATGTTTTAAAAAGTTGGCTTATAATTAACAATCAACCAAGCAGTGAGAAGTACTCTGCTTCCCTGCAGTGGGAACTTAAACTACAAAACTCACTGCCACCAAGTGGGCAAATACAAAGCCATGTCAGAGGGGTGGGAAAATGTACACACCCACAACTCCTCAAGGGGAAACACAGGGTCCTTAAAGTACAAATTACCATGGGAGGATGTTCAAGCAGAATAACGCTACATGCTTGCCTGGCTATTTTGCTCCCCTCATACTCTCCTCTTTTACTGCCTCTGGAATTGGGCAGTTGTGCAGGTCTGACTCTGCTAATCATTGCTACGAGTCAAGAATTCACTATTTCTTTTCTCCCTATTGAGTAGTTTCTTCTTTGAAGTTTTAGGAAAGTCTTCCTATTCTTGTTTTATGATTCTGTTTTATGATTCAAAACCCTGGCTGAGTGCTGACAACCTTTCAGCACAGTAGAAGAGGAGGTCCACAAAGGCAGCAGGTTTTTGCCAAACATTTGGAATAGCTGATATTAATACAGATTTATATAAAAATCATTTTCCTTCTGTCCACAGTTGTCATTCCATACCTGCAACACACGTTCCCTGTTTACAGGGAAGAGTAACTTCTTTTTCTAGTCCAATTTCCACTTCCAAAAATTCACAGTCCAGCTCACACCTTCACAAAAGGCTCCTTTCCATCCTGACCACTGCATTTCTCAGAACAGCTTTACAGATACAGGTTGTTTTATTAAGGATATTTCTGAACCATACCGACCTATTCTGGATCTGGGGCAGTGGTGAAAGGATCCTGAGATGTGATGTGCCCACAGACGTGCTCGTACCTTCACGAAGGTGGCGTAGCGCATCAGCAGGGACGTGTGCAGGATCACCAGATCAGTGAGCACGTCCAGGGAAACATCCAGCTCTGTTTCATTTCCACTGCATACGTGAGTGACCAAAGCACATACAACCTCCTGAGGAAAGACCACCAAGAGAATCTGCAATGAAACAGCAGCAGAAAAACGCCTGCCTTTGTTCTGCCTGCCCTTAGGTTCTACTCATATAAATACATGGATCGAGTACAAACAACCATCTTGAAACTCAGTCATATAATTCTAACTTTCTTCTCAGAGGTTCAGGTTGGATCTTAGGAGGAAGTTTTTCACCCAGAGGGCGGTGACGCACTGCAAGAGGCTGCCCAAGGAGGCTGTGGATGCCCCATCCCTGGAGGCATTCGAGGCCAGGCTGGATGTGGCTCTGGGCAGCCTGGGCTGGTGGTTGGCTACCCTGCACATAGCAGGGTTGGAACTGGATGAGCATTGTGGGCCTTTGCAACCCAGGCCATTCTAGGATTCTATGATAGACACAATGTTGGCTTTCTCCTTCAGCCTGAATTTTTCTCAGTTTACAAAGAGCTTTTGTTCACCATTCTTCCCCTGCCTGCTTTCTAACAGTCCTGCAGCTTGTGCTATATGCTACTGCCTCATAAGATAATAAAAACCCACATTATTTTCACACGCACACAGAATGTTACACCTTACCCAGGAAAACATTGCCTCTAACTACACCACACCCAGTGTCTCAACTCTCTTTATCAACAGCTGTTTAAAAGGACATTTTCATTTCAAAAACCTTTTTGTTGGCCTTCCCTCAGCTGGCTTCCAGACACGTTTGTCTCTGCAACCTCAACCACTGCCTGGGGTTCTGGGACTTCCCTACATCACCAGCTGCTAACACAGCCATCCTCTTTGGAAACTTAGACCATTTCAAACTACTACTATACTTGTTGCAGACAACACTGCGTGTCTCAAGCTTTTCTCAGCTGGTTAAGTTTGCTGTACCAAGTAATACAGATGCAAGGTCACAACCAGCCTTAACTGTAAACACACTGTGCCAAAAAAAGTGCAAACACACTCAAAAAACTTTGCAGCGCTGTCTTTGGTCCCCAGATTTTCTCATCTCACACTCGAAGTCTGGCCTGCAGTTATTTCAGAGTATGCAGAAGAAGTCCAAGCTGGTCAGAGCTCTGAGGGGAATCTGTGTGTTTTAACACAGGAAGTCCTCCAAGCAAAGTACTGCAATATGAATCATGTGTGGCTTTTTTTTTCTTCTTTTAAGACAGAGGAGACTGAAAGTGATTAACATAGAATAGTAACAAAAATTTATGAGCAAATCTTCTCTATGACCCTGAGGCTCAGTGCAGCTTTCAGGCTACAGCTCAGTAAAACTGTTTGCTTCCTGACCTGCAACAGAAGAGCAGCACTGTCCCCTCAGCTCCATACGTGGAGTTTTTTTGTTCCTTGTTTTACTATTTTGTCACTTCTGAGACCTGCCTACTTGCTCCCTGCTCCTCTCAGCAGCCTCTGTGCCTCCATCAGTTGCTACCAGAGCTGTGATCTTCTTCTTGGCTTATTCTACAGATCTCTCTCAAAGGCTTCCAGTTGCCCTAAATCTCTGAAGGATGAGGGCATACACCCTCCAACTAAGTGCAAGCACACGGAAATAAAACAAACGCCATCCATCCCGCTGTACCTGCTGGCAGTAAGAGTCAAAGGCTGCAAAAGCTTGTTTGTACATGCAGCTGCCAAAGGAGACCACAGCCGGGTGTGCAGAGTGCAGAAAAGTCTGGGCAAGTGACAGAATTGAAGGGAAGAAATCCTTGATGACCTGAAAAACAGAAATATAATACGATGTGCTGCAGCTCATCTCAAAAACTTTGTTTAGATCAGTAGGTGTTGCCTTTTCAGGCTGTCCTGTCCAGCAGAAATGGGCAACAAGAGCAGATAAGGCAGACCAGAACAGCTTTCCCTAACCTTGCCCACACAAAGGATTTTCAGATTGGTTACACCAATCTGCCAGGCTGCAGGGCTCACAGCAGGGTATCCCTTATCAGTGACACCACAGAGGTCACTTCACAGCAATGCCCCACAAATTAAAAGCCACAGGGCAGACATGCTTTTGGCACTGCTTTGACAGAAGGACTGTCACATCAAGATACTCAGAGAAATCAAAGTTATGTTTTAAAGTTAGCTTAATCTCTTAAAGCAGCTTTGAACAAGCTCTCACTCATGTAAAGTGGCCTAATTAACTTCTTCTGGAAGGGCTGTTCAACTAAAATTGAATTAAAAGCAGTTACATTCAGAATAAATGGAATAAAAGTGCCCACCTGTGTTACTAACATAGGTTATTTTAAATTCCAAACGGTGTTTTTTACCTGCTCCCCCTATTCCTGCACTGTATCACTCTTCAGTTTTGAGAACTCTGTTCAGTTTTTCAGATGTTTTCTGTTTCCTCGCAGTATTAGGCAAACACATGCCATACACACACATATATATATATATAGATATAAAAAACAGCACACAGAAAATGGCACGCAAATGTATTAACTCCTAAAAATACAGTGGGAGACAACAGCAAGTCAGGAACATGCAGGGGAGACCTCAGGTTTATCACAAAGGCTGAGAGGTTTAGCACCAAAATAAAGAAAAGAACACTTAAAAGATGAGAGTTACAGCACAGGACACATGCCCTGGTAGGCTGATCAGTGACCAAAAAACTCTAAGTACACATAATGCAGCACAGGGTTAAATCATCATCTGATGGGGGATTTGAGGGATGAAGGAGAAGGGGGAGTCCCAGCACAGGATCAGCACTGACCATGGAATGATCTTGGAAAGCGTTCTGCATCAGCTGCTCTGGCATGCAGCCCAGGCGAATCTTGCTCCTCAATACCTTCTCAGTTTGCTTCCTGTTCTTGCTGTTTGTAGAATGTATTAGCAGCAAAACGATCAGATCCAGAACCTTTAGGAAGAAACAGCCGTTAATCTTTATGCTGAAAAGACATGAAACGTGCTGGACAGCTACACGCTTTGAAATCAAGAGCTCAAAAAGCCCCTGACAGCCACAATTACAGCAGAGCTCTCATCAGTCTGACAGGAGAGATCTCAACTCTGTCTCTTGATGCGTGGAAGGGATGAACTAAAGTTATAACAAAACCAATGGCCGTTACAGTGGCAACGAGTCAGACACCAGCAGAATCACCCAGGCAATATCACTGGTGGTTTCTACTCCAAATAGAAAAGTCTCTCCACCTATGCCCATAGAGAGAGCTATGAGAACCACCAGACAAGGACACTCACAAAGAAAAGCACAGAGTCAGAAGTATTACCTTGTGGTCAGATGCAGACGTGCTGTTCTCAATAGCCTAAGAGCAAAAAAAGACCCCAAAAACAAGAAAGCTGTTATGTTAAAGTACAATGCTGTATTTCAAAAGCATGAGTGTTACATAAAGACATATGATAAAAGGCATACACCAAAACACTTCTCTGCAACAGGACAGCTACCCAAACCAGCACACTGGATCTTGCCAACAATTCAGAGGGCACTCAAAAGAAAGGCATGAGAATTCAGCATGGGTATTTTCAAACAGCACTGGCCTTGCAAAAAACTAAAGTTCTGGAAATAAATGAAATCTCTATCAGTAACTATCAGGGCTACACTCACCTTTTGATATTTGATTGAGTTATTTGAGGAAGCAAGGGCTGACATGTGCATCTCACCTTAATCCAAGCTTCAGAGACATCCTTCTGGAATCTTACATCTAGCTTGATCACATCAAAAAGCACCTTCACACAGTTCTGGCTGGTGGTCATTTGGCTCATGGAAGAACTGTTAATGACCAGAAAAGATGACTCAGCCATTTTAAATACTGTAGTGAAAGGGACAAGGCAGCCTAGCAATCCCAGCACTTATGGAAAGCAGCAATTGTGTAGAGGGAATGCTTTGGTAAGGGCAGGCAGATTCAGAACAGGGTGGAAGCAGACACTGCAGGACCAAAGACACACGAGGGGGAACCTAATGATGAACTTGCAGCAAACACCTTCATTACAAATGGGGCCTTGTACCCTCATGCACATGTGGAGCAGGTTGCTTCTTGTCTTCTCTCTGACTTTGGTGAAAGGACGTAAGCTATGCACAGGGCGCTGTCAGTGCAGCAGGTAAGAGCAGAAAGACAACAGAAAAAACAACGAGGGGTAGGGATAGGCTGGGAGAGCTGCTGAATTAAGGTGGACGTTTTTGCTTTACAATGAGACACATCAGTGTATTGTCTGTGGGGTCTGAGCACTAGAAGGGGGGTCACAGAAAGGCGACGAGTTGCTCAGAATAAGAAAATAAATCCCAGCAGCCAATTCAGCCTCTGAAGCTGACACCAGGAATGAGAGGCAGATTTCCTTTCCCAGTACATTTATTCTGAGAGCTGAATTTTTCACTCAAGCCAGGACTGTTCATCAACCTTCATTCAACCAACACGCAGTGCAGGGGAGGCTGGCTGGACAAGGATTGATGAATGTGTTATGCTAGCACCAAGTAGGAAGGAATAGAAGTGTCAGCACCTTCACTTAGGACAAATTAGAATGAACGTAAGTAGGTGCATCTCCGAGACCAGATAAAGAAGACATGAAGACCATCTCACCACTGCAGAACCATGGAAATAATTACCTGGCCTGGGCTTGGCTTTTAAGCTTTCTCTGGGAGACTTGCATCTGCAGTGGCAGAACACACGATGACAGATCCAAGCTCTTACGAAGATCAGAAATCACCTGTAAAACAGATCCCTGCACAGAGCGTTCTGACATACGAGGGGGGGACGAAAAAGGCTAAGGAAAATGTCAATAAAAATCCCTCAGAATAACCCTACAACTACAAACCCAGTACTCACCTGTTTGTGAAGATGTCTAAACATTTAGCTGTGCTCATCTTTTTGTTTTTTAATTACTTCACCATCATGTTAAGATGGCACGAGTGCATGCATGCAGAAAGCAGAAAAGGATCTCTTAAAAGTTACCCTATGAAGTTCCCACCTATATTACATGACACGCTGCTGTTAACTAATTCTATCTTGTTTAGCAGCAGAACAGGATATGAGACAGCCACAGGAATCGTGGGGCATGCTGCTGTCACACCACAGATCAGCACTGGATGGGCTGCATGCTATAGGCATGCATTTTCTGTAGCAATCTCCCTTGAAGATCTGGGCAGATCACAACCCATATCTGACTTCTGCTGAGGTTTCCTCCAAGAATGATAAAAACCCACGTTCAATCATTCAGCAAGGTTGGCTCAACCAAGGAGTCTAACAAGGGAGAATGAGGACAGTCCTCCAAACATAAGAACCATCCTTTTTGGAATGTTTCCTAAGCAGTATTTAGAACAGAATTTGGTGGAGAAAAGAAGAAGAGAATTACCACGTTCCAATCACAGCCCTGTTGGACAATTTAGGAGTTTAGAACTCTTAAAAGTTCCAACAAGTGAAAACTCTTAGATCAAATTCAAAGGCTTAAATTTGCCTCAAAAAGTTTTTCAGTCCAGGAGCTTAACACGATTTCATAACGTTGACACTGAAAAGATAATTACAAGTTCTAAAAACAAATGAGAAGAATCTGCTAGCAGAAAGGGGCAGATTTCAATGTCATGCCTCAAAGCATAACCAAACCCACGTCAAAGGACAGCTGCTTTCCACATGTGCTTTGATCCTTGACAATACTTAGATTTTACTCAGAACTGCTGAAGCACACGCCTTTATGTGTTGAATGAGCAGCCCCTGTTAAAACACGCACTGGATTATAGAACCTGTTGGTCTTTAGCACAGGGAGAGCACCGTACCTCTACTGCATCTGCAGCCCTGACATTCTGGAGGATGAATTTTACGACCACAGGCAGATCCTCCAGTTTTACAGAAGGCACAATGGCCATGGCAGACTGCTGCACCTGAGGGGAGAGCAACGTGGGTTAGCTGCAATAATATGGTTCATGGAAATACAGAGTAGGCTGCTGGGAGGGATCTTTGGAGGACACGAATGCAGCCCTCTGCTCAGAGCAGGAATATCACCATTATTAGATCAGATTAGCCTTGGCTTTGCTAAATCTTGAGGATCTTCAGGGATAGACACAACCATTCCCCTCCCCGCTGCTACCTCTGATAATCCATGTCAGTGCTGCACACCCTAACCCGTTTTCCAAGTGTCCAACCTGAATCCCCTAGGCTGTAATTTGTGGCCACTGCTCCTCATGATATCACCTGGCACTTCCAAGAACAGCTCGGCACCATCATTTTTAACTGGCTTACGAAAGGGAAGAGCCTAGAAGAGTTTGCTCGACCACGCAGTAGAAGCTCTTACCTCAGCCAGAAGTTCTGCATCAAGATCCAAATGAGAAAGAGCATCCAGAATTGGAACTGTGAGCCGTCTGCCCTGTTTTAGTAAGCAGCTGATGTGCAAGGAAAAGAAAACAAATCACCCTCTTAACATAACCATGCATGCATGTTGAGTAAACTGTAAGATTCCAGTCGGTTTTGTTTTCACCACAAATATCTTAGAAACAGAAAACATACACCACTGACTGCACAGAAACCTTGCTCCCTACATTATCACCCTCTGAACACAATGAATTATTGTTCTGTGGTTGTTGGTGTGAAGCTGATTTGAAGACCCTACCTTTTTCCAACACTGGAATAACTGGGAGCACAGAGAAAAGCCTGGCAGCAGCCTCAAGTAAGAAGCTGATATTTGGCAGGTCCTGGTTTCATTGTAAACAGGAAAAAAAAGGGGGATTGCCAGTATATTACTTAACCTGACTTTCTACCTAAGGGAGAATGTGCTGCCACTGCCTTGCCATTAAGGATCGTTACAAGCCACTGGAGGGCTCTGAGCCCCAGATGTTAGCAGGTGCACGAGGAGCAGGAAGACTGAGTAATGGAAAACCTTTAGAGGGGCATTCTGGCAAAGCTGGGAAGGGAACCTGTCCTCTGCTGCACCAGGAGAGAAGGTGAGGAATGGAAGGACAGCTCAGCAAACAATCCATCCAGTCAGAGCTGTAATAGGCGCCTCTGCCATGAAAGGTTCCCTGAGAGGGCTCTTTGGCTTTCCCTGCAGTGCCTCTTGGGTCAGACCCCAGCCAGCTCTTCTGCAGTTTCCTCCTTGAAGCCACACAACAACAGGAGCGGGCAGCACAGCTCTGTTCTCAAGTACACAGCTGAAGGAGCCTGGGGCTCTACTTGGACCCTATTAAACTTGAGAATCCCTGTGCTGGTCAGGTGCTGGGATGGCAGCGTAGAGGCTGTTACGACAGAAGGCAAGTTTCCAGTCCTGATGTCTCTGCTCTGTTTGTTTCCCAATTTGCTGTCTACAGTTATTTCTTGCTTTACATGCATGTTTCGGACAATACTTTGTCAGCAAAGGTGTTCTGTGAAGCCTTGAAAGCCACCTGCTTTGCAAAACACTACAGCCACACCTCTAACCCTGCTCTGGTTTCCAAGCAGAGGTTTAGCAACTCACTGAACTAGGGACAGCAGCTGTGCTTAAACAGCACTGTGGGCTTTGTTTTCCTGGAATTCATGCAATCATTCTTGGCTGCCATCCAAGTTTCTTATAAACTTTCTCTATTAATAGAGTTCCACTTGAATTAGGTGAGGTGAAAAATTCACCTCTGCTTGTTGATAGTTCTGTTTATGCTTCCTAGCTCATTATAACAAGCACTGAGTACCTTCCCACACCAGAATGCTAGAGGCTACTGAGAGTATGCAAATAAAAGTCCTCCTGCTAGCCTCTAGATCCTCAACTTTGCAAAAACACAAATAGAGAAAACAAAGTCTGAGAGTACAGGAAATAGGATGTACTTGTCAGGGGTAGGCTGAAATAATAACCAGCAGAGTGAAATGCTGATTAGTACAGGCATAAACGTAAGTGGACTGTGTAATGGCCTGGATGAAAAACACTGGTGTGTGTAATTAAAGCAGTGTATACTGAAGAGACAGGTGTAAGGGACAGCATAAGCTGGCACTCCCTGGGGGGATCCCTCTTGATATTAGGCCATCCTGTTCTTCATGTCATAAATACATTTGAGAGAAGCATATAGAATAATTAGAAGGTTCTGCTTTGTGAACACATCTATTTTGTTGTGTTTTGAGCTTTTTATAAAAATTAATAAAAACTATGTTGACCCTTATTGCAGCATAATCCAAACCAGATCCAAAGCTGCCTCTAGTAATATCTGAGTGACTGATCACAGACAGATTCCAGTTAGGTGCTTATTACTTCTGCTGGATCATTCACACCTTTGTAGGCAATATGGACAGTGGGATCAAGTGCATCCTGAGCAAGTTGATGACACCAAGCTGAGTGGTGCAGCTGACACACCAGAGGGAAGGGATGCCATCCAAAGGGACCTGGACAGGCTGCAGAGGTGGGCCCATGCCAACCTCATCAAGTTCAACAAGCCAAGTGCAAGGTCCTGCATGTGGGCTGGGGCAATTCCAAGCATGGATACAGGTTGGGCAGAGAAGGGCTCAAGAGCAGCCCCGAGGAGAAGGATTCGGGGGTGTCGGTGGATGGAAGACTCAACTCAAGCCAGCAACGTGCGCTTGCAGCCCAGAAGGCCAATTGTATCCTGGGTTGCATCAAGACAAATGTGACCAGCAGCTCAAAGGAGGTGACTCTGCCCTTCTACTCTGCTCTCGTGAGACCCCACCTGGAATACTGCATCCAGTTCTGGGCCCCCAGCACAAGGACATGGAACCGTTGGAGAGGGTCTGGAGGAGGGCCACAAAGATGGAGCTGGAGCACCTCCCCTATAGGGACAGGCTGAGAGAGCTGGGGCTGTTCAGCCTAGAGACGAGAAGGCTCCGAGGAAACCTTATGCAGCCTTCCAGGACCTGAAGGGGGCCTACAGGAAAGCTGGGGAGGGACTTTTTATAAGGGCAGGTAGCGGCAGGATGAGGGAAAATGGCTTTAAACTGGATATTAGGTAAACTTTAAACTAGATATTAGGAGGAAATTCTTTCCTGTGTGAGTGATGAGACACTGGAACAGGCTGCCCAGAGAGGTTGTGGATGTCCCCTCTCTGGAAGCATTCAAGGCCAGGCTGGATGGGGCTGTGAGCACCCCGGGCTAAAGGGAGGTGTCCCTGCCATCAGCAGGGCGTTGGAACTACATGATCTGAAAGGTCCCTTCCAACCCAAACCATCCCATGATTCTATCATCAGTCTGTGCTACACTCACTCAATAACTTAATGTTTTAGATCATTTTGGAGCATTTAGACCTCTTTAAGAGTATAACAGCATGTAAAAAACATCCTGTTGCTGTGCAGCTTTAGTTTTGCAACCTGCATTCATACATTATTATTTTTTTTTCTATTAAAAGCAATAAAGAAGAGGGGAAAAAAACAGAATCAGCTGTACCTCAATTCTCTGGCAACCTCATTTTGCTGTGAATCCTCCAGGATCTCAGGTAAACTGGTGATAATATCATGCTGGATTGGTGCAGGAGACACGCTAAGCATCTGCATTAACTTCTGGACAAGATCCTGCAGAGAAGAAACGGGTGAGTCTCACCACTAGCAAGTGGGTCCTTAGAATGACAACAATATTGTGCACAAGCCATTCGTTTGGATTTGTGCCAGCTGTCCCTTAACTCACTGTCCTGTCGGAGCAGGGAAACGTAGCACGGGCTTTAAGGAACAACAGCATTTTACAAGTAGAACTTGCATGTCTTGCTGAGGGAAGGAAACTGGGAAAGCCAACAGCAAGCTTTCCAGAGTTTAGTATGAATTCTCAATTCTCTTCATTCTGGGACTCTCCTTAGCAACAGCCCTTTAGTACAAAGTGACTCACAGAGGCTGCTGATGTAGAAAGGGAAAGAAGGAGAGGAACCACCAAAGCCAGAACAGAGAATCCAAACCCAGATGCTGGCAAGTATCCAGCATCTCTTGTTAAAATTAAACAAGAGGAGACTGTAACTTTCTGCCAGCAACTGCTTCAAAATGTGGATAGGTATGTATAGGTACAGATTTATGAAGAAAATATGAAAGAGTTACAACAAAAGAGGAAAAAAGGGGGCATTCAGAAGCTATTGAAGGAAAGAATGTGAACAAGAATTAAATTTCATCGAGTATTTAACTTATTCAGGGTGTGAATACGGAAACACCTGTTTGATCAGCATCAAAACTGAGGGGTGTTCCAGACGTTAAGCAGAGAAGCACGCAGTGGCTGTGCCATCAGTACCCACCTGGCTGCCCAGGCTGTCGAGCCATTTAAACTGATTGACAATGAGCCGAGGGAAGTTTGTTCCAAAGGTACCCACACTAAAACGACAGAAGTGAAACACAGCTGAGTCAGATCCATAGGCAGACTCCAAGGCTTTGCTGCTGGTCAGCAAAACCATGGAATGAAAGTCACATTAACCAGCTATTCAAATTCCATGATGAAAATATAAACGTAGAGCTTTTAGCACTGTGAAGGAATCCTACCTCTCACTGTACAAATAAGGGATACTACAACCTGTCTCAGAACACTGCCAGCAGCATAGAACCATAGGATGGCCTGGGTTGCAAAGGACCACAATGTTCATCTTGTTCCAACCCCCTGCTATGTGCAGGGTCGCCAACCATCAGCCCAGGCTGCCCAGAGCCACATCCAGCCTGGCCTTGAATGCCTCCAGGGATGGGGCATCCACAGCCTCCTTGGGCAACCTGTTCCAGTGCATCACCACCCTCTGGGGGAAAAACTTCCTCCTAAAATCATAAGCATCCTAATTACAACACCAGCAACGTGACCTCACTTTGGATCTCCTGTGCTGCCATAAGCGTGGCTATGCTGGCTTAGCCTAAATCTCCCCTGAGCCCAGTGTCCTCGTGCCCAGCTGCTGTCAATGTCAGATGCATTTGGCTGAGCTGTAAGAAAGAGCATGCACAGAGCCATCTTATCCCTGAGTTTCCACTCAGCCTCCAACAACAAACAGTTAATTTCCCAAGGCAGAAGCTGGTGCCCAGTCCCTCACCCCTACTATCCAGCAGTACATTTATCTGCCAGTAGTTTCCCCTTACCAGCCTTTAAAAACAATAAACAAGAACAACCACAATTATTTCAGACCTCTACACTCTGCAACACAGAGCCCTGTAAGGTTACACGCCATTCCTGCAGTAGGTCAATAAATTGGATGTCCCCTGTCCAGGCATTAAGTGACATGAAAACCATACGAGTCTGACAGGTTTCAGAGATGCTTTTATGTCAGTTTGGGCTGAAATTGTCCAATCAATTTGCACTTACGGATTAGTGGTAATGAATGCTGTTTCTTGTCCCACAGTTAAACAGGAAATTTCTATTGCTCTTCACAGTCCATTTTAGATTTGACTATCATGAAAATTTGCTGCCACCAGCTGTTACCTCACTTTTCATTCCCTTTTTCCACTTACAGACATGCTGAACAACCCAGATCTCCACAGGATCTCCTCCTACTGCAAAATGTCCCACGCTGTTCTCCATTCAAGAAAAAACAACAGATGCTTCTTCTGTTTTCCTTGTTTGACTACAAACTGCATTCTTAAAAGGAGCCCTGCTTGCATCTAACAGCCACATAGAACTCTGCCAGCCACTTTCCTCTAGTTTAAATAACAGGATACCTCATAGTCCCCCTGCTGAAATACTTGCAGTGTTGGTGCCAACAGCTAACAGAAGCATAGTGAACCATGGGGGGACGTGTTTCACCTCCTGTGAGCTTGCCTTCTGCTGTGTGCACCCACCAGTTTAAAGACGTGGTGCCCACAGATGATTTTACACACGGATGAGTGGTGATACTTTTAAATACAGCAGCGCAGGCATCCACATAGGTACATGTGAAGTAACAATCAAACAGCTGGCGATTGTTCAAAATAAGGAAGCACGTTTCAAGATAGAGGGAAAACAGTCTGTACTCACACATCAAAAAAGAATTCGGGGATCTTTTCCAACAGCAGTGTTACGACAGCAGGCTACAAGAGAGGCAGAAGGACGCTGTTAGGCTGATGGCTTGCTGCTTGTACTGTGGCACTGCTACGAATGCTAACCTTCACAAAGAGGGGAACATGCACGGAGAATAAAAGATTCCAAAGGACAAGCAGAAATACTTCCTATATAAGACATCTCTTCCCTAAGGCCAGAAAGGAGGCACTCAGCCTGCAAGCTGAAAAACACAACTTGCAAGCTATCTGCATAATGTAACTGAAGCAGAGCAGATGGCCAGGATTTCTAATTACTCTGGGCCAAACGGGGCTCTCTGTCTCAGCCCCAGCTGAGTTCCTTTTCCCTCCACAGGAATCCAAAGCAACAACTTGAGATTGGTTTGAAAACTGCCCACTTGCTTCTGACATTTCCTTTGCAGATCTGACTCTTTCCCCCTTGAATCCTGGCTCAAATGAAATCCAGCTTTGTTCTGAATTGAAGGCAAGCACTTTTTAAAGCACTTGAAGGGGGTTTAAATGCACAGCTGCTCTCAGGTTTCTCACACCACGGTGAGACAGCATGTTCAGCTCCACACGTGTTGATGCAACTACGATACAACTCAGCAGAACTTGCTGTTGACGGCCATGTTTGGAAACACACACCAAAACAACCACACCCACGCTGTTTAAAGATCACCTCAGTGCATTTTGCTTCACTTGTGTGGTTGGTTTTTAGTTCCCAGGAAAGCCAGCGGAGCAGGAGCTTCAGCTGCACTATAGGACTGAAAGCAGTTGTCTTTGGGGCCACATTTGGGAAGGGAAAAGACAAAAGGGGATGAAAAGAGAAGGATGTGCCTTATTGCTGTGACGTTATTGTACAAGGACATCCATGATCATTTTCCCCTTCCTTTCCACGTCAAGGCAGAGGAAAAGACAACCGGGACTTTCCCACTCCTACATCTGCCACCAGCAGCTGCGGGAAGGGGAGATGACTGGTACAAGATCTAAGTGAACCGAGCTCTCTGTACATCCAAATAAGTCTTGGAAGGGCCTTTGTCCTCCCGTACTGATTGTCTCCATGTCACACTTGTTTGGGGCTGTAATTCAAGCGCTAAGAAAAGTTTTGGTTGGAAAGGAACTTTGGAGAGCCTTGGTCCCACCCTTCACCCAAAATGGGGCTAACCACCGAGGCCAGAGCAGGGACTGGTCTGATTTTAAGCACCTCTAAGTTTTATGAATATTCTCCAGAGTAGAAGTGGTTAAATCCCATCAGAACTTGCCATGTTTAACTCGGCTCTCATCTCTCATCCTGCCCACCCATCATTGGGAAGACTCTGGCTGTTTTCTCTACACCATGCAACTACACAGTTACAGACCACAGGCTCTCCCCTAACATTCTCTTCTTGAGAGCAAACAAAGCCACTTCTATCTCTCTCCTTACGTGCCACACGCACCAGGCACAGAGCATCTTCGTGTCCCAAAGGAAACAAGAAATGGGACACTTTTCCAGCTGCATCCTCATCTTCCTCACCAGTTCTACTCATCCACTACTTACAAAATCAAGAGGGTCCCTAAATAAATCATTACCACCACAAAGAGCAAACTAAGATGGACATACCTGTAAGATCTTAATTCCAAGCAGCAGCTTAATGAGGCTTTCACAGTATGAGTGCACCAGGGTCCTGCAAGGTGAAAGATTCCACTGCAGTTGTAAAAGCTGTCAGGAGGGCAGACTAACCCTCCCCATTATGTTTTTTTAAATCCACTTATGATGACTTTGATATATCTCAAAAGCACCCCCAAAGCAAAGAGCTGTATGGCAGGGGTATCTACTTCTTACTCAGTAACAGCCAGGAAAATACATTGTCAGGATTCCTAAGCACAGAATTCTTGTAGAAGTAAAAAATGAAAATGAGTTGCCAGGTTTTAACAAATTCCAGCCCTAAGCATCCCATAATTCTCTTTTCTGTGTGAGAATTTCCAGTGGTTTAGAACGCATGAAAGTTTAGAAATTAAAAGGTATTGAATGAGAAAAATCAAAGTGATGTGCTGGCTGCATGTTCCTAACCCAGCACCAAAACAAACTGGAGGCTTCAGCTGCCACAAAGTCAGCAGTCGGGGGTGAGAAAGTTTTCCCACAGGTATAAGAAAGGGGAAAACACTCAAACCATGATGCTGATGGCAGGGTCTGCCTCTTCAGAATGAAACCGAAGACTCGGGCACGGTGCTGACAGCACTGTTAGGGCAGTGTATTCTGGCCAAGAACAAAAGCAATGCAAAGCTTTGGAATAATGGAATAACTGGATCTTGCTATGAAATGCCAGGGGACTCAGCTCACGCCACAGGTAGCTAGTAAGTTCTGTGACTTACCACCCCACAGCTACTGCTACTAATAGGGAATTGGATTACACCAGCCAGTGCTGCACAAGACACAGGTCTTGTCATGCATCGGCCAGAGCTATGGCCTTTCCCTCCACTGAGCTCAGTGCTATAAGACATGAAGTTCAGACCAGCTCTGACCAAAGGGGAGGACAAAAATACATTTTCCTGACCTCGACCCCTCAGTCCGTGCGGGAGTGCATGGCAAGAGGCAGTTCTTGAACTGACTCCTGTCCTTAATGTGAGATTCCAATCCACTGATGAACTGCTCCACAACCTGGAAAGCAGAGAGAAATTATCCACTTCCTGAAGAGATGTGTCAGTCAGCTGCTGTCTTATAGGATGCTCTTTTTTAGCAGGTGATGAAACCGGCAAAGAGGTTTCCTATGCAGCTAGCCAGACAGAAACTGTGACAGAAGGAATGTGAGAGAAATTCTATTCTAAATGCAAAGGAAACATTAATTGCTCTACAAAACCATTATAAACCAACAGTCTCATGTTTCACTTTGACTTAAAAGGACTTCCCTCAGCTCTCTGTTTGGCGAGAACATCAACAATTAATGTGACAAGAGCTACATCCAAAAACATTTGCAGGATTCAAATTGTTGGCCTCAGGAGTTTCCTGCTAGGTTTATTAGCTGGAGAGGAGCATCACGTTGTGGCAGCTTTCATGTTGCCAGCTCCCAGCTAAGAGAAAACCAAGCACAGCTTTCACTAGAAAGGTAAGGTAGAGATTTTGCTCACTGAAGAGTGTTTCTATTGACTAATATTGCCAGTGAATTGCTTTGATAGAGCATGGCAGTGCAAATGCAGCACCTGTATTTGGAATTGTGCAAAACCAGTCTCAGAGCAAGCACACCACAGGTGGTAAGACACACCAGCTGGTCACCACTTCTCTCCTGGAGTGTGCTGGGATGACAACACTGAGAGGATTAGGGAATCTGGGCTGCATTTTCGGCCTGGCTCTTGCCAAAGCTCAGTCAGTTACTTACACCTGGGTACGACGGGTGCTTCTCCAGCGCCACGCGGAGCTTCTTCTGGAAAGCCATTTGATCCACAGCTAAGAAGTTTCAAAAGAGAATAAAGGAACTGACATGTTGCAGCCATAGAACATCACAATGAGACACAAGCTCTCGGGATCATTCACCATTATTTTGGCATTTGCTCTATGAGCTCCAGTTAGCAAGCCTGGGCAATGTCACCACTTGTGCTCTCTCCACCCTGAGCTGCAGGCTTTTTCATAAAGCCTCGATGGACAAATTCCTGCCATGTTTGGCAGATGAAGACAAACCTATTCAAGACAGAACAAGGGACCAGGAAGTGGAGGAAGAATTCCCTAGTTGGTTTTTTTTGTCCTTGAGAGCGCAACACAATCCTCACCAGATGTGCAACCCCAAGGTCCCTTTGCCTTATGTGTGCTGGAGTAGCCAACATCCAGCAGAATCAGTACCGTAACCACAAGCAAAGCTCATCCATGTGACATGGCATGTAATGTCACACAAATGAGTCACCCCAACATCCCTGCCATCCCAAAGAAGCCTTCTCCTGCCCAAACCCCACTGCAGCAACAGGGCTGATACAGCTTCCTTGTATGATAGAGCTGGAACACGGAGAGCCCTGTGTGGCAATTCAACTTTCAGCTGCTTAAACCATGACAAAGGTGAAGCAGCTTTCTCTGGCAGATGTTTCCTGCATGTGCTGAAGGCCTTGTATGAACTCAAAGGAGTTTGTTTTCCTGTTCCAGAGCTCCTGGCTCTGTAACTCAATAAAGCAATAGTTATTTCATACATCTTGGTCTGACTAATAGAAAAATACTGTAAACATAAATGGAATGAGATCAGATTGCATCTACCTCCAATAATCTCTCAAAAGTCTTTTGACTTGGTATGTATACACTTAAAAATCTACTGTAATGAGTTTGGGTAGCATTCAGGCAGGAGCTGTTTGATTCAGTAAGCACAGAACAAATAAGAGGCCAGATGAAAGCTTCCTTAAAGCTGGGAAAAAGCTGTCCCAAGAGTTTTTTCCTCCAAAAGTAACACGCATCTCTGCTTTGTAACAGTCAACTTTGCAGGTTTTCACACACAAGTGGGCAGATACCTATTTCATTCTGTCCTTCCCCAGCTTTCAGTATGATTCCCGATGTTCTCAGAAGCTCTTCAAATACTCCCTCATTCTCCAATCCACCCTGGGCAGGGGCCCTCTCATCAGAAATCCGTGACTTCTTTGTTCCTGAGAAAACAAGACAACCTACATCAAATTACTGTGCAGAAAAGAGAAGCACAAATCTTTCATAAAAAGAATTAATTCAAAATTAACCTTCTAGTAATTAAGTAACACGGGAATACACTTACGGAACCAGATCAACAGCAGTGCTGTGAGGCTCTATTTGACAGCAGCTGTCAGCTAACTCAAACCCCAGTGCAGTTCTAGAAAGCAGCTACCCCTGCAGCACAGCACCACAAGGGAACACTTCTGGTTCACTCCTTTTAGTGCTCCACAACCACAGGCACCGTCAGTGCCTTACTCTCAGGAAAGACATATCTGCTAACAAGTGAATGGAGCGCATACTTCCTCTGCCCTGAAAAGCAGAGATTTGATCTAGGTTCTTCCACCACATTTGTGACTTGGGTATCCCATCCACCTGCTAAAGCAAAACATTTTCCTTTCAGCTATATACAGAGGTTACTTTGGCTTTAGAGATATCTGTTTTGACCAAATGGGTTTGACCCATGGACTCCAAAGGCACCGAAGCTCAGGATGGTTAACACTGACCAAAGGTACAAGGACCGAGAAAAGATATGGTACATGGTACCGCTTTTAGTGTTGTTGTTTTACTGTGAATCATAAAAATAATACTGTTTCAGATCAATAGTGTTGTTAACAAGCAGCTGATGATGTTATCAAAGCCATCGTTACAGCAGCTGCTGCCACTACCAGAGGGTTTCCCTTCAGCACAGCATACCTGAGCATCTACTCAGCAGGTCTGTCTTGGAGCTCTCTTCAGAAACAGCAATTTTAGACAACTGCCTTTTCGAAACCATGGTAACAAATCCTTTGTCGCTGCCTGTAAGAACGCGGGAAAAGGTCAAGTGAGTTCAGGAGACGTGATTTTAATTCACTTTGGGATGAGGGTTTTTTTGTTGTTTTAGTTTGCCGGGTTTTTTTAAACAACCCCAGAATGAAGCAGTGAATAGTGAAGGGAAACGAGCCAAGAATACGTTTCTCAGATGCAGACGGCTTGCCTGGCTGAGCAGCATCACACCACTTTGTTCCACCGCTCAGGTACCGAGATGTCAGAGCTGTCACCCGCGAACAGCACCACGCTTTGCTTTTGAGGAAGTTCTCTCAGCACGAACCCCTCCGACTCGCCCTCTCTGCGTGGGCGACACCGTTTAGGACAAAGGGATCGCTCCCGACTCACCTCTACAGGTTACAGCTGAAGAAGCAAACCGTCTGATCACGCCCGCTCAACCGCGCCTCAGGCGGCACTGCCGCTACCGGATCTCGAGCTTCCCGCCGCTGGCGCGCGGTGACGTCATTCCGGCGTGCACCTGAAGCGGAAGTGGAGCCGGGGCCTTGGGCGGCCCGGAAGCGGCCGGAGCCCGAGCGGGAGCCGGGTCGGGGCCGAGGTTAGGATCGGATCGGGAACGGAATCACGATGAGCGAGCCCGAGCTGCTGCTGGATTCCAACATCCGTCTGTGGGTGGTGCTGCCCATCGTCTTCATCACCTTCTTCGTGGGCATGATCCGCCACTACGTCTCCATCCTGCTGCAGAGCGACAAGCGCCTCACGCAGGAGCAGGTGTCGGACAGGTCAGGCCCCGGCCCCGACGCCCTTCCGGCCCATTCCCATCTCCTTCCTTTCCTTTCCCTTTCCCTTTCCCCTTTCCTTTCTTCCTTTCCTCTCCCCGAGGGTGCCGCCGCCGCTCACACGGCCCCTCTCTTTTGCAGCCAAGTCCTGATTCGGAGCAGGGTCCTGCGGGAGAATGGAAAATACATCCCGAAGCAGGTACGGAGGTGCGTGGGCAGCTCTGGTCTCACATTGGGACAGCCCCGAGGTGGGGTTGGGCACAGGGCCCACCGCTGCCCCCTCCCTGGCGGTGCCGCCTGGCTTGGCACGCTGAAATGAAACCTGCCTCCAAAGCGCCGTGCTTAACATCTGCCGGTAAACCTGCAGGGATTGAGAGCTCAGGAGAATGAGGGAGTCAGCTGCTCGTATTTGCTCAGTTGCTGCCTAATCCGTGTATTGTAAAGGCCGTAAGTCGGGGTGGGGGAATGGAACTGTCCGATGTCTGGTATCGGTGCTGGGCCAACAGGAGCTTTGCACGAAGCGTGAAAGGTGGATTCTTCTTAAAAGAATTCCTAGGATTATTTCAGGAATTTTGGCAAGACAGAAAGCAGGCACTCAGGGAAACATCAAAATAATGAGCTTTGGGGCATCCGCGTAGTGAAGCAGCTGAGAAAAATGTCATCAGGTAGCTCCTAAGGTGCTTAATTGAGCAAGAAATAATGCTGTCCTTCATGGCTTACGATGCTGGCATTGGCTCTTTTTGTTTTCAGTCTTTCCTGACCCGGAAATACTATTTTAATAACCCAGAAGATGGATTTTTTAAGAAAACAAAAAGAAAGGTAGTGCCTCCTTCACCAATGACAGGTATGTTATGGGGGGGTGAATATAGGCAGGAAGAAAAATGTCATTTTCTGCCGAGGTAGCAAGGAGAGCCACCTTGGCAAAGAGTTCAGTGAATGTGAGGGTGGAGGTGGGAAATGAGCTGAGGCCGGAGGGCAGAGGAGAGGGGAGGTAGCAATGTGTTGGGTCACTTCAGCATTGTGTCTTGTGAGACAAGCACCTCAGCACTGCCAGAAATGGGAGTCCTGCTCTCACTCATGTTCTGCTGTCATTTTTCTGCACCAGCTCTGGCAGGACCGTCTCTCCATGTATAACTCATTTTTGGCTCCAAAGACATCGGCAGCAAATTGGCTGAATTGTTCACTGTCACTTTTCTAGGTAAACAGTCTTGCAGAGAGGTCCAGTAACTTTGGAGATGTGGAGCAAGGGATTGGGTCACAAAGCAGCAGAAAACAAAAGATGTTTTCAGCAGCAGCCGCTGCCACAATGACTGCTCATCTTATTTTGCAAAATATTTGATGACTGACAGTAGGAACTAATAGATGTAGGTAGATGGGGGATAGAATTGTTAGCTCTCATTCAGTTTTGAATTCGAGACACCTTACCTTGGTGAAGTATTATCTCCTGCCTACCTTTATTGTGCTGTGCTGCTACATGATGTTAAATGTTTGATTTACAGATCCTACCATGTTGACAGACATGATGAAAGGGAACGTAACTAACGTTCTGCCTATGATCCTTATTGGAGGTTGGATCAACATGACATTCTCAGGGTTTGTCACAAGTAAGTGTGTGGGATAACAGCCTGCAGGTCTGGCTACGTTGGGTGAGGACTTCTTGAGTCTGGAGCCCATCAGAAATTTGATCCCATATCTGAAAGCAGCAGGCTGGAATCCTGCAGGGTGAATCCAGCTTGTGGCGCTGCATGAAGCGCACTGATTGGCTTGTCCAATAGCAAAGGAGGGAAAGTTATTCTCAGAGTACTGGACGTGATGACAGACAAAACAGATTGACTTGGAACAGTTCTAGTGGTGAAAAGAGCATTTATTAAAACTGCTTCACGTTGATGCAGGGGATTTTCCTCTTGTCCAGGCAGTTACTGTGCAATGCAGAGTTTGCAAATCAGACTTACTCCCTTAAATTCACAATTTAGCAGGTTCTTCTCCTTGTTGTTTATGCAGTAACCGTTTCCTTAACAAAAGACCTTCACAGCTACTGAAACAACAGCTATGGTAGTTTGGCTGTGATGGTTTTAAATGGTTTCATTTTAAAATAAATATTAGAATTACTGCTTTTCAAAAGTATGCGTTGTTATTTTATGCATTACCTTCAGCCTACACTAGATCTAATGAAAGAAACATCTACTGGCTTTGCAATCTGCTCTGCAAATACGCTGTGTTACCTTGTGAAACTGGGTTTCATTTTGTCCTTCAGCAAAGGTCCCATTTCCTCTGACACTGCGTTTCAAACCAATGTTGCAGCAGGGAATTGAGCTGCTCACTTTAGATGCATCCTGGTAAGTGTGTTCTCCACAATCAAAGCTGAATACGTGGAATATTCGGAATGGTTTAAAACCCCTTGAATAGCCTGTGCATGCCTGTGAAATCAAGTCACAAGCAATGTTTGTCATGCACAGGCATCTTTAAACTGAAGTCAGACACGCTGATTCTGATTTCTCAGGGTGAGCTCTGCTTCCTGGTACTTCTTGAATGTGTTTGGACTCAGAAGCATTTATACTCTCATTCTGGGTCAAGATAATGGTAAGTCACTGTCACTTCTGCGAAGGAAGCTGACTTCTTTCATTAAATGACTTGCTGTGGAAGCATTTCTGCATTTCCAACCCAAAAGCCTCTCTCACTTCTGTGAAATTACCCTCTGCTAGCCAGGTTTTACAGCACCTGCAGCAATTACTCATCTCTTGCACCAGCTGTTAGCTAACTGCTTGTAAACCTCTGTGGTAATTAACCCATGCTTTCCTTCTCATCAAATTGGCAAGTAGAAACTTCTGATCTTGGCTTTGCTTTTATTGCTGGCAAGGATTGGTTTTAACAAAAGCTGCAGCAGTTGCTTAATGTTACATGCAAGGCAAGATGGTGATGGGGAATGCAGAGGACCATATTTTCCTCCGTCTGCCTGCATATTTTAAGTAAATTTAGCTAAGATGTGAGGAATGGGGACAAGATGTCTTGTGAGAACTCACACGGACAAGTTAATGTTTTGTTTCGGGGGGAGAAGTGGGGATGTGAGTTCTCCAGCTTCCCAGTGCAGCCCGGAGGCTCCGTGCTCCAAGTGCTGTTCAGTGAAGCAAATAAAAATAAACCTCTCCTTTCTCTTTTTGTAGCTGCAGATCAGTCCAGGGTGATGCAAGAACAAATGACAGGGGCAGCAATGGCCATGCCAGCAGATACCAACAAAGCATTTAAGGTATGGTGTTTCCACCTGCATTCCCTTTTTGCTTTCCCCACATCAACCAAGGGAGTCGCTCTGGCTTCCTGTTTGTAAAGTGAGAGGTGATGACTGATGAGGTATATAGAAGTTACCCCAGGTCTGGCAGCTCTACAGTACTCTGAAGCAAACCTGATAAGACAGTCATATCTGATTTAAATCTGATTCAAATCTGCTTTTCTTCTCTACCTCTGTTTCATTTCAATGCAGACGGAATGGGAAGCTTTAGAACTGACTGATCATCAGTGGGCCTTAGAGGATGTAGAAGAAGAGCTGATGGCAAAAGACCTCCATTTTGAAGGCATGTTTAAGGAAGAACTACAGACCTCCATCTTCTGAATTTGACAATATGTTGTTGTTTCTTCTTGTAAAAGGATTTGAAAAGAAAGTTACATAAAACTGTCTAATGTATTTAGCAAAGCTAAGAATAAAAGAAACACACCACGTTCAGTACTGCAGTTACTTAACTCTGTCATATGATATGCATATGATAAGCAGCGTGCCCTCAGGGACCCCAGACTGTTCCAAGAGCATCCCAAGGTGGCAGTGACCCCACAGCTGAGCCCCACCAGGGATGGCCAGAATGTTCCCTTCCTAGGTTGTTCCTGCCTTGCAGCCTTTGCTGTGCCACTGGCACAGCCATGAGAAGGAAAACAGTAGTGCAAGGCTGAGCACCACAGCCAGCATTCATCCTGATGTGGGAGAGGGTATGCCAGCTGCTCCCAATTGCCTCTGCTCCCGTTTGGCAGTGCCAGCTCTTTCACTGCCACCTGGCCATGTGTCCCCAAGGATCATGGCACCCTCCTAGCATCAGGAATGGGAGCACCGTATCTGTGCACCGAAGAGGCACCATCAGCATAATGCCTGCCTCCCAGCACAGGTAGAGACCCTCCTTTGAACTCAGAGCAGGCTCTTGAAGCCTGAGAGCTTCCATTTTTTCCACATTATTTGCCCCTCTGCCAGGAATCTTAATTCTGAGACATTCTCTGCTCTGTTCTGAATACTACTTCATTGGCACTACAACTGGTGTTTCAAGTCATTTTCCATTTCATGTCCACTACATTCTTGCATGAGATGTTCCCACAAGCCCACGCACTGGCTCAATACCTGGTCACCTCCACTTAGCAAACTTCCATTTTGCTTTCTCTTCTTCCCAAGTTCTTGCTTCAATACCAAAAGGCAGAGATCAGCATAGGGTTTTGCCACTAACCTATTACATAAAACTTAACCTGTCCCCCAACTTCCTGGTTATTTGTTGTTTTGAGGTTGGTGAGGCACTGCAACAGGCTGCCCAGAGAGGCTGTGGATGCCCCATCTCTGGAGGCACCCCAGGACAGGCTGGGTGGGATCCTGGGCAGCCTGAGCTGGTGGGTGGCAACCCTGCCCATGGCAGAGTGTTTGGAACCAGATGATCTTCAAGATTAAATCCAACCTAAGACATTCCTTGATTCTCACCAGTTAGTTTATTCCTTCCCTATTTCCTTCTCTGCCTCATTTCCCAGAGCACTGCACTCCACCCTGCTTCAATGAAAAGAGAAATGTGCAACCACGTATTCCCCTGAAGCCACAGATATCCATGATGGGTTTCATGCCATGCTTTGATGCTCAGCATTCCACAGTGTAGCTCAGTAACTGCCATTCTACACTGAGGCTCTTCTAACCTTCTCTCAGGCTCTAGCTAAGACCAAGCCCTTCAGCTGTTACATTGCAATCACAGCATGAGCTTTATGCCCCCTTCATGAGGCTTCCACCATCACAACTGTCCTTGATCTGCAGGCTTGATGACAATCCTCTAGATTCCCTGCATGTGCTAAATGCATGCAAGCCTGTTGCATTTAACTTGCTTCCTTGATCTTTTCCAGCTTATGGTACTTATTTAGCATGCCTCAGGAAATTTCAGTAGCTGCAGGACAACCACTTCAGTGGTACAGCCACAAGCAGGGAAGCTATGGGGCAAAAATGGCCAGAAGGAACGCAGCCTCCCCCAGATCTGCAGGGGGATGATGAGAAAGGCACAACTGAGGCTACCCAACGTCACAGAAAGGCAAGGACCACCACAGACCAGCACAGCACTGCAGAGGAGAAAAAGCAACCGCTGAGTACCCAGATTTACACAGCACTGCACTGCTCCCCTGCACAGCACTCATCACGCTCCAGCTGAAAGAGCTCCTGCTGCAGCAGGCATCCCCACAACCAGCAGCTGCTCAACCTGCACTTCATGCCACTTAACGACAGGTGAACACACAACAAAACCCAGTTTCAGTGCAAACCACTCTTTAATTTTCCTCTTCATACAACAGATCCAGCCACTTACAAAGTGCTAGTCCAAAAAACAGGTCTGGTGTTCCAGCAGACACACAACAGCCAAGGCCACCAGCTCTGAGGCAGAGAAAATAAGAGCTGGGCCACTTTTTTCTGCAGTACAACAGTGTCTGCTCAGCATCTGAGCATCAGAGATTGAGCCCCATTGATGCACTTCTCAGTCTCAGCGCAGCAAAGGAGGTAAAGAGGAGAACAAAGGCTACTTCAGATGGAAGTTGCCTTTACAAAGCTGTTTTACTCCCCTCTTGCCTCTCCCACCTCCCCATTTTGGAATGCCCTCGTGATTTTCTTTCAGGGTAATCTAAGGGAAATGCCAATCAGAGTAATTCAGTGCAGTGCTACAGTTAAAAATTGCTTTTGGGATGCTCCACTCAGAGCAGAAATAAAATACTAAGAGCTGTAAAAAAAACAAGACAACCCACAAACCAGAACAGTGGAAGCAACTAAGCAATTCTGACCTCTAAATTCAAATTTCAATGCTTTAAAAGCTAAACTCTGCAGAAGGGGGTAATAATACTTATGCGCCAGTTAGACACAGCCCTTCCTCCTCCACAAAGCCTTCTCATGCCCTTCTCATGGGGGGCTGCCCCTCCCTTCCCTTTGCTTGGAGAAGGACAGACAGAGAGCAGCTGGCTCTGCTTTTGCACAGCCACAGCACAACAGAGGTCCAGGGACTGGCACACGATGAGCTCCTATGGTGCTTGTTGCTCAGAACAGAGGAAAGGGAGCTGAGCTGGCGTGCTCAGAGTTAAACAATGACTGCTGTCACACTGACAGTCAGAGAAGACAGCTAGGGTCAGCAATGAAGCCACAGGAACTGTGCAGAGAGGACAGAGTGGCTGCAAGCACACATCTCACAGGAGGGACAGTAGTTTTTCTTGGCCTTTTGTTCTGCCAGTGCACTTGGCTGCAAGGAGGAGCCCTGCTGTGTGGTTCACCACCTTGAGCTACACATCTCTCTCAAAACCAGATGAAAACTAAATTGTTCTTATTTTTTTTTTAATGGGGAAAAAAAATCCAGTTCTCTGCTGAGGACTGACCTGATCTACTGCTCACAGGAATCCCTATGCAAGAGGAAAGCTGAACTCCAGTCCTGCGAGAAACAGAGCCAGTCAGGTAAAGGTGGAAGAGAGGAAGAACATTTGCCAGTTGTGTTGGAAGGATGGAGCAAAACTAAGCAACTATGGCAAAAGGACACACTGGGCAAGAAACTGTCGACCTTACAGATTTGGTACTCACGTTTACAATCATAGAATAGCTTGGGTTGGAGGGAACCTTAATGATCATCTAGTTCCAACTCCTCCTGTAGACTGGCTGCCCCCCCCAGCTCGGGCTGCCTAAGGCCCCTTCAGGGATGGGCACCCACAGCCCTGGGCAGCAATGCCAGCTCCTCACTGCCCTCTGAGCAAAGAATTTCTACTATCTAACCTAAATCCCCCCTCTTGTAGTTTAAAGCCATTCCCCTTTGTCCTATCGCTAACAGAGGCCGAGTAAAAACTGCCCACAAGAGTCTCAAGTGCATCACCAGATGAAAGGATGCAAGTAAGAGAAACTTTGGTGCTTAGCAAGGGAACCAAAGTACAATGGCAGAGGTGGCAACAAGCAAGCCAGAAGTACAAAGATTTGAATTGAGATTCCAGAAAGGGTTCACAAGCCTCAGTGACACAAGCAGGGCCCGTTAGCAACACCACAGGGCTGACAGGAAGCCCTGCACCAATTCACAGAATCCTACCCGCCGTGCTCCTCCATGGGCCCCACCACACTCAGCTGCGACCTCCGATTCAGGCTGTACTACCCCAACCCCAGCTACAGACCTCAGCCCACGTCCCACAGCCCCGGCTCGGCCCTGACCCCTGCCTCAAGCCACACAGCTCAGACAGACTTTAAAAAGAACTTTATCAAAGCTCCAATATATATTATTTTTGGCCTCTAAATATCCAAGAGTCAGCACCTATTCCTGGCTCTCCGGTGCTGTTCTGTAACCCCAAACACCGAATCTTTCAGTGCCAGATTTTCTGCTCGACTCCTACAGAAGAAAGAAAAAACTTCAGATGCCTCAGAGATGGCTTTAGGAGGGACCTCTACCACAGTGGCCGAGTGCTGGAGGCGGTGCTTAGTTGGTATCCATGCTGTCACACTCTTCTTGGGGAGGAGATGGGGCAACATGTTCCTCATTGTTTCGGCGCTGATAAAACAGCACATAGGCAGCTTTTGTCTACCAAACAAAAAGCAAAAGAGTCTGAAAGACTGAAATGATCCATGTAGCTTGGCTAGAAACACAATGCCCAAAGCAAGGAACCACACTTACAGCACAAACTCAGATTAGCTTCAGGCCAAGTACTCACCACTATTTGGTCTTCTGAAGCCAGCGATACGCTGCTGTCATCGAAGTAGTACCACTTGCCATTCACCTTGTTCTTTGCATAGGCAGTGTCTGTAGGGAGAAGAAATTGCAACCCAGGGAAGCACTGCACCACTGACATTCAAAACTCAAACCAATCGTGCAAGGCTGTCCAAGAGCTAGCTTTCTACAGTTTCATGTTTGACACTGTACTAGAAACCCTTGGTGAGGGCTGCTGTGAATCACAGTGCACAGAGCCCTCCTCCAGTCCCTCCTGTGTACGTCCTTGCATGAAAGAACAGAAAAACAATCACTCACAGTGGCCTACTCCCATGGCTCCATAGTGATTGGAAACTGCAATGAGGTCGTAGACATACGAGCTTCCTCTTGGGTCACAGACAAACTCAGACATGTTTAAACCCCTGGAAGGAAATCCAGAAATATCAGTATGCCAACAATCTGCACTTTCACGTCAGTGAAGCTCTGGTAGCAGGCAGCACTAGTGAAGTTCAGTGTTGCACTCTGATGCTCAACAGCTTGATGTTATCAGTGCAAAGACCCAAACATTAGCCCTACCACACAGAGCAGGCCCTGGTAAACTCATGGGGTGCTGCAAAATGATTGAGGGAGGTACCGAATGAAAACCAGCTCTGAGCACGTCCCTGTGTAGTAAAAAGTGAAACTGAAGTAGAAAAGAACACCAGCATCCTGTTGTAGAACGCTGACAAGCAGAAGGCAGGGGAGGAGGGAGGCTTTCATCTCGTACTTTTGCAACATTCAGGACAACAAACACAACACTGCACAGTAAATTCCCTAAATTCTCTACATGCCCCTGGCTCAGCAGCAGACCCATCGTTCTCATCTTTTTTCACAAGAAACAATGCCTGCCAGTTAAGTGGTGTTCTTTGAGATGCCTGGAACAGATTAATGTTAAGATTAACCAAACTAAAAAAAAGATCGAGTCCGAGCTGATGCACATTCCCAGCTTTCCTAGGAGTGCCTCTAACATGTAACATAGTGGCCCACTCCATCTGCCCAGGAGCAGAGCAACAGGGATTAGAGCAGCAGGCAAACTGCTGATGCTTCCTGCACCTGGGGTCTGTTACCCAACTCATGCCTGCTGTCCTGTAGCTCAAAACCATAAGACAGATCTGTTGCATTTACAGCATTAATAACGAGCCCACACAACAGAAATATCAGAAGTGGATTCCTCTTGACCAGCTCTTCATATGAAGACTGGCTCAAAGGAAGAATCCTACCTGATAGGGAATTCAACAACAGTGTCGAGTTTATCCCTCCAGTATCTGCTGTACGAGAAGCGTTTTAGATGCACTACCAAAATCTTGGGCAAAGACCACAAGTCAAACTTCTTCGTGGCCTGCTGATGCTTCTTACAGTTAGGGCAATACCTGAGAAAAAAGTACAAATAAGAAAACTGAAAGATGTCAGAGGATACATCAATAGTGTGGTTCAGTCCCTGCCTCACAGAAGGCTGTTTTGCCTTGTGGAAGATGCAATTCCTTGGAGGTTTCCAAACTACCACTTCCTTTCACTCTGTTGGTAAAACATCCTACTGGACTAGGGATTCGAGTACAGCTAAGAGTGCTTCAGGTCTGGCACAAGCTGGAAATAAAATAGTGCAAAACCCTTAAGTAGCCACCTGCTTTCACTGATATCACAAATGCTTCCTCTGATGCTGTCTGAAAGGCAGATGTATGGTGGGGAATTAACAACAGATCAATCTCTACATATACAGTGCCTTTTTTTAAATGCAGGCAGGAAACAAGGAAAAAAACCACTCTTTATTAGCCCATGCCTGCAGCCTACTGAGTGAATGACCATAGAACAGACACCTCCCACGGACTAGAAGACAGATCTGGGAAATGATCAGAATCCTGGGACAAATCACTTGAGCTCAAGCAGTTACAGCACCTTATAGTAAATAAAAAGGGAGACAGAAGCTCTTACCAAGGGTCGTGTTCACCGAGAGTTTCCATTGTAGTAAAGAGCTCTATGCAGTCCTTAAGGGCTACCACTGCCTTCATCTTCTGTGGTTGTAACACACTTGCATGCTTTTCAAATGCCTAGTGGAAGAGATGCATGTTTTATTCGATCACATAGGCTTTAATCCCTGCCACTGTGAAAATGAACGTGCCCAAGTTCACACTGCTGGAGATGTCCAGCCCCCCTCACCCACACAATCATCCTGAGCCTCCAGCCACCCCTTTCTTGCTTTCTGAACAGTCCTTTACACTTCTTCCACCTCAGTGATCACTCTCCCCATGCTCCTCAACAAAGTTACAACTCCTCACACCCTAGCAGCCATAAAACAGGACTAGCATCTACCTGAATTAGCATTTTCTCAATATAAAAATGAGTTTAGAAGGTGTGAAAAGGACTGGAAACATACAAAAGCAGATGTAAGAAATGCTCCATGTAGTTTCACAATAGCTAGAGCAAAAATTAAATATCAATCTGCACAGCCTTGTGACAAATAGACCATTGAACCTGAACTGCTCTCTGACTACGTTATGAAACGCCTAGAAAAAGATAGCTGTGCAAACATATGGCATAGCTCAAGTGCACTGCATGACAAGAGAATAACCAACAAATGCTAAATCATTATGGCATATGCTAAATGTATTCAAGTGATTGACAGAAACCAAAATGATTCTGGGGCAAAGAAGCTACCAACTCCCAGAGGAGCAATCATGGTTGATACTGACTTCCAAGTGAGCCAGCTCTTGTCTGCAAGCCTCTCAATCATTTTAGTGTGGTCTCTTAGTAAGAAGTGTAAGGAGGAGGTTCTGTGCGTGTGGTTTTCTGCTTATTAATTTGAGTGGATTATGAACTAAACAACTTAGAAATTAAAGTATCTACTTCTAGGAACACTGGTAGCAGACGAACAGTAACAGATCTGCAGGCCTCATCTCGACCAACTCACCCCATGTTGTTGACTCCAACCTCTATGCACGGGGTCACACAACTTCAACTGTTTATTACTGTGATCTATTGAAGTATCATGCTGTGTACTATGCCATGTACTAAGTTTACATACAGAACACTTATGAAAAGAGCATACTACAACCTGTGCCTCCTGTTCATCAAAGAGCAGCCTCCGTGTATCAGAATCCCAGTCAATAGCAAGTGTAGAAAAAGCTAGAAGAAACAAGAAAAACCTTTGTTGCCAATTTGTTAGTGTAAGGAGGAAAAAGAGAAAGGATAACAGGACAATAATTACCATTCAATTTCAAGAGTTTTCCTTCTACAATGGAGTTTATCTCAGACGTCCCATATAAATTCACAAGGCTAAAAGTGAAATGCTGCTTCTTACAAGGCTGCACTTCTCTCGCTGGCTCAATCTGCATGCAGCCCTCAGAGGGGCAGGGATCATCTTCTGCCAGCTTCTCCCTGCCTTCCTGTCCATCATCCTGATGCTCCATCTCTTCAGTGTCACCTGGCAAAATTTAAAACAAGCCCAATATTGAAGACAGTCAGTGAAAAGTTTAGACTGACACCTCACATTGACAGCTGCTTGCTTAAGACTATGATGTCCCATCCCTGGAGGGATTCAGCCCCATCCCTGGAGGCATTCAAGGCCAGGCTGGACGTGGCTCTGGGCAGCCTGGTCTGGTGGTTGGCGACCCTGCACATAGCAGGGGGTTGAACCTAGATGAGCACTGTGGTCCTTTGCAACCCAGGCCATTCTATGATTCTGTGTGCACAGATCACTTAGAAATTAAGAAAAAACACACAAGAAAAAAATCTGTGCTTGCTAATGACTGCATCTGATGCTGTATTTTATCCTTTACCAAGGCCAGGTAAAACTTCAGGGTTCACATCCTACCATCAGACATGACAAAATATACTCAATCAACACAGGTTAACACATCACACTATCTGACAGCACACTCTAATAAACATCCCAAAAGAGAACTGACAAAGGCTGCATTTGGTTGTCCTCATACAAGGGCAGTCCTGTGCCACAGTGCTATGTAATCGTTACATAGAGCCAAAAGCTATCTGCAGGAGCTCTAGCCAATTACACACAGCACAAACCACATGAGAACAAGAGCTTCAAGGCTGAAATGCTTCCAAGGAATTCTGAAAAGCCTTTACCTTCAGCCACAGTGCTGGAGCCATTGCATGCTCCTCTGTCCGGGCAAGGTGCGGAGTATTCTTCTGCCACAGGGAGTTTCACATAGCGACTGAACACAGGGAACATTTTATCACACAGCTGTAACAAAACTGTACATCACAACAACTGCACCCTCTCTGTCAATCCCCTCAGCGAGCCAGAATTCATTATACACAGCATCAAAAGCTCTCACAGAGTCAAACAAAAACAACTCAGTAAGTCTATGCTGTCACTGCTTGTACCAAGTTTAACAGGTGTTGGATGGAAAACATCAAAATAAGTTATGGTGGCCCACGTGAGAGCCCTCATTTCCCAAGCACTGCTCCTGATCTGTTTTGCAGCACCAAGCAGGTAACTTCCCATGGGACCACCACCAGTATTATCTTACAGTCAGCTTTCACAGAGCCCAGACAACCAGGACCTCAGGATGTCCCTGCGGCCTCCAGACACCAGCACAACTCAAACACTGCTTGGTACTCTACAAACATATCCAGGAAAAATCTTCCTATCAAAAAGGATGCAGTGATCCTGTTACGGTTTAGTTCAGTAAGCTAACACTAGAAGCTTGCACTAAGGTACAGATGTGACTTACCTGATCCGCTCCAAAACGACGCCATACAAGTGATCCACAGTGAGCTTGTGTTTGGGCACAGATATCAGCAGTGGCTGACCAAAGAGTATGGTCCCTGAGGTGCTGCTGGACTGCCTCACTGCCTTTTCCCGAAAGTAAACAGAGAAAGTAATGTACTCTGAGCCGTCTTCACTTGGCTTGCAGACTTCATATCTGTTTGAAAGACAGGCGTGTCCACAGGTTATTTCTACTGCCGAGAAGCACAGCAGGCAGAACCAATGTCAAGTCAGTCCAACAATAATCTCCACCAGGACCTCCTGAGGACAATAAGGGCTGTACTCTGTGCCTTCATGCCACAGACACAGCTGCTCCCTGCCCGCTTCCCATGGCTCACAATGGCACAGGGTACGCACCTGCCATTGACATGACTGCCACCTTCCCTCTGCCTTTGGCTCTTAATTCACATCTGTGTTATCAACTCACCTCTTCAAACATTACTCTGACAATCAGACATTGCTTCAATCAAATCATGGTACCAGTGAGAAAATACTAAATGAACTTTTAGATCACCGAGACAGTGTTTGTTATGTCTGAAGAAAGAAACCTCAGTTCTTTAGGTCTTACATCCCCCCCAGCCTCCTGTACCATTACAGGTCTGAGCTTACACCACCAACTAGGGCTTCAGAAAACCAAGAGTTTGGAAACATCTGCTTTACAGAAAAATCCAGGAGCAGTGCACACAGCAAAAACATTCTGGAAGAAAAGCAGCTCCAGAGAGCAGTGAGAAGACTGAGATGCGATTTGTGCTGCTGGGTTCAACAGAAAAATCAGGTATTTGCAGATAGGAGAGTCAGAAGAAACCACGCGGTCCAACTCTACTGCATTTCTCACTCCCTGTGTGACTTTCAAGACTATTCATCATGCAGGACTTACCCTCAGGATTTCCAAGTCATAGTGCTCGTTAGCCTGCTGAGCCACCTGTCCCAGACTGATCTTAGAACTGAAAAGATTTCAAAGTTGGCACTGCACATAGCTGAGATGACAGCCACGTGTCTGGACATATCAACAGCACTTGCTCATTAGAGATGCCACTTCCTCTCTTGCAAGAGCCAAGAAACAGGTTTCTGTCCCTGTGTTCAGCATACCCTTGCAGAGCACAGAGTGGAACACATTTCAGAGCTGCAGTTCTGCTCTGTTCTACTTAAACAAAAGCCTGGCTCCCAGCTAGAGGCCACAAAGAAAAATACCCCCCCAAGAACATGAGACAAAAAGTGGATCTAACAGTTCACTAAGAATGGCTGTTGATGTTTTCTGTGCTGTCAGTGCTACTCAGCTAGACAACAGCGGTGGACCTTCTGAAGTTTCCTGAGAAACAGCACTATAAAGAGAACTATTTCACTTAGTACTGTTAACACTCAATCACAGGGTATCACTTACAGTTAACTTCAGGTTCTAGGAGACCCTCTGGGCTGGTCTCCCACAATGCAGACCAGTACATGACATGCCCAAGGTGCCTACATTCCTCAGCATTCCGATGACTGCCTCTCACACCACCTACAATGCTGGTTAGAGGAGCCCCCAGCAATACTCCGTCCTCACACAGGTCCTGAAGGAAGCCCTGCCTCTGTGATGGCACAGATGGGATTGAAAAAGCTAAGGATTACTCACACATCTCTCACAAACAGCCTGCATGCTGCACCCCTGCAACGCCCCTCAAAAGAGCACCTCACGAACTCCTGACTAGGAGAGTGGCCCTCTGTCTACTCCATCACAGAACAGCTTTTACTCTAGCATTACAGATGTCTCAGAAGCAGCAGAGCTGACACTATAAACCTATAGGGCTACCTCAGACTAAACAACTGATGGGTACTGGCCAGCTGCCTGTATAATTCATGACAGGTCTGCAAAGTGCCTGAAAACAGCTAAGTGACAGTAAATCAGGATGCTTTGACCAGCCTTCATCCTGCAAAACAGCACCAGGAAGCTTCAGGCTATGGCTGCCACTCAGAAAGGAGGCACCGAGCAATGAAGCAGCCAACTTTTGTCCCCCAGTAAATTAATGTTAAGCAAATGCACAGGAGCATGAAAAACTACAGAAGGACTATATGAAAGGCCACTACTACAGGGAAGGCTCTCAGCTAAATACCAACCTAATATATGTCTATATTAACCATAACCCTATAGTATGTTACTCAAAAACTCTCTAAAATGCTGTGATGTAAATAACATTAAACACAACTGGAAAACACTGCATGGATCACAGGCCAGGGTACAACAACAGCAACCAAGAAAACAAAGCAAAAGGATGAGCGAATTCAACCAGCATCATTTTTCCAAGTTAAAGTTAAGTTCCAAGTTAAAGAAATGCTTTTTGAAAGGATATTTCAAACAAAGTACTTCCAACCACTTTCCTAGATCAGACTGCTGCAGTCCCACCTATCTCAAACATGTCACACAAGGCCAGTTTGCTGATGTAACTTAGTGCAATAGCTGCTGTAGCTCATCACAGCGACAAACCTGCCCTGCCTGCAGCCAGCTATGGTTTCCAAGGCCATGACCTTACCTAAACGTAGAACACAGCATGTTGTAAGAGAAGGCAAAAAGTACAGAACACATTGCAAACCAAACACGTGCTTTATGCGACTTTTATGGGTTAAAGGTGACCTGCAAATCAATTTGTGAGACTTTCATCACTGTGAACAATACACGTTATATTATATGCCCCATTAGCCAGGCTAAGAGATCAGAGACATCTATGAATCTAGGCATTTTTCTTCTTAGGCCATAGGAACTAAGAAGAAATAGTGAGCCCTGCCCATGTAGAGGAGGGCTGCGGAGGCTGCCTTTGGGTGGCACTTACCTGACCCCTTGTAGGCCGGCTCCGAGCTCCAGCAGGATCTGTGGGTGATGTGACATCACCAGCATGGTACATGTGGGGTGCTAGATTGGAGCGGGAGCCGGAGGTCCTATAGTGGGGCTGGACTTCACGGAACCTAAGGGAAAGAAATAGTGAGCATTGCAGTGATGTGCTGAACGCTGCGCCCTGCTTAGCCTGGAGAATGAGAGCATTCAGCACAAACACTGGGCTCACTTTGTCCAATTGATTTGCAGACCACCTTTACACAGTGACTTTCTGGTCATTTGCCACAGATCTCCCTGACCTTCCACAGGAACATCACGCCTCCAGAGAATCGTTTACAGTGCTGTGAGAAGTGGGTTAGTCCCACTGTGCTTTGGCTGCACTGTCCCACGTGTCAGGCCAGAGGCCCTACTTTATATCCTAGAACAAAACACTATTTCAGCATGTACCCTACCTCTGCTCTGCTGCTAAATACTACCACATCTTGCAGCAGGGCAATACTTCTTTTCCAAGCCAGTCATGATGAGAAAGAGAAGAGCTTAAGGCTTGGAGAATTTTAATTCCAAACCCTCCTTCTCTGGAGAGAAACACTTTTGCTGTTGTCCTCTTGCATTTGGATCCATTTTGGGATGCATATGAGTTACTTAAAAATCTCTTAAAAAACTGGGAGTCTGGTAACATTTACTTTTCTTCCTCTTTTACTGTTACAGTAGGTGATACACTGCAAGAACGAGTAAACCAGGAACGGACCAGCTGGAAGGAAAAGCACATCACAGCCATCCAGAACAGGAACTAATTCATTCAGCTTCAATTCCAAATGGAGCCCAAGGAGTCTCTTCTCCCGCCTCCATCAAAACTCCTCATCTCCCACTGCTTTGGTAGGAGGTGACCATTCACTGTGCATGCCTCAGAACATCCAGGTGCACTGCAAGGTCACAAAGCTGACCTGCCTTCCCCAATCTCTACAGCAAAAACAGGAAAAACACAGCTCTTCTCACCACTAAAATCTCTGTTAGAAGGTGCAAGCTCAATGTTTGTAAAGGCCCTTTCACATATATTCATTATTTCAACAGTATGGTCTAGACCTAAACGCCTGTGCCAGCAGGCCCTTCCCTCTGCAAGCAATTGGCAGTATAAGAACAAAGCACATCTGAGCTGCAATGCTGCTCCTGCTCTGTGAGTTCCACTCAGCATGGGAAGTGACTCTGCTCAGGAAGCAACCCATACAGGGACCTAAATCTGAAGGCAAGGAATCACACACACTACTGCCAAAAGCAGGACAGCAACAATTCCAATACTAGTACTGCCTTTTTTTTTAATTTAAGACACAAACCCAAGCCCAATGTGCCTGAGGGGCACAGATCTACGGTGTGAGATGTCTCCCTGCTTTCCAAATGGAGATGCATGCAGCTCACTGGCTAGCACACACTTCTGATTTTAGAGGGCTATGTCAAAGCAATAGGATATTGCTCTCATATGCAGCCCCAGACTTTGCTACTGCTTTCAGTGAAACCAACCTGGAGAGAGCACTGCAGGATTCTGAATGTTGATACTGACACATCTCTGTCCTCAGGCAACTTAAGACAGTGCTGAGAATGGGACAGAAGGCAAAAGCTGCCAGGTTAAGTTACCATAAGGCCCTAAAGTTTCAGAAACCATCACACCTTATTTCTCTTACAAAAAAAAAAAAACCAGAACAGTCACCAGGGCAGCAGCTAACAGCCTCAGTTCCCATGCCAAGAAAAGTACTGGTAAAAAGTAATATCACAATGCCACAGTCCAGTAAGAAGGGGCAGCCTGCCCCTCCTGCTCTGCTGCCCACTCAGAGGGCAATCAGCTGAGCACTGAGCAGCAGCCTCAGGGCATGAGGACACCCACTGGGATGGCAGCTGCTGGTGAAATAGGAGCCCTGGGGCCTCACAACTCCCCCAGGCACGGCACGCTGGTTCTCTGCAGTCTCAAGCTCTAGCAAACAGAGCAACTATTAACACAACCTTGCTTTGCTTCTTCAAGTGGGAGGGTGGAGTACATTTCAGATGAGGACACTATTGTGCAGATGATTTAAATGCTGGTAAGAGGCAGGGATGAACTTCAGTTCACTACAGCTTGTCTGCTTCCTTGCTGTGGAAATCAGGAAGAAATGAATGACAACAGCCAGCAAAATCCATAGGGACAAAAAAACACCACGGGACCCCAATGAGAATTTTGGGATTTTTAAATACAAATTTTGAGGATGTGCATCTGAGGAGTCTCTTTCCAAATGTGCTGTACTGATTGAACTCAGTCTTGAATCACTTGGTTACTTGCACTTTTGAGCTCCTTCCAGTGAAAGAAACTTTCCATCTAACTTCAATTACCTAAAACACAGTGATTAGATGTACTCATTGCAGTATGCCAGCAGGAGGTCAAACCACTGAACACGACGGGAAAATAAGAGCAGATGGTCAGAGTATAAGAGGAAACAGTGTATCTGAGATGGTGAATATTACGCTCATTTAAATACAAAAGGCCTTATGATTCTAGAAGAGATCCTTAATTTAAATGAGCTCGTGGTCCTCAAGTCATATTGTGGGTTACACATATCAACTTCAAACCCTTCTGAGGGTTTGTACCCGAGAACACACCACACAATTGGTACCATCATTAGCAGATCTCCCGCTCCAGCACCTCTTTTCCCAGCTGAGAGCTGCCATACCTCTCCATCAGGCTTGCAGCACAGCAGGCAGTGTCCTGAAGCGGGGCAGATTTCTCATCTGATTCTAACAGAAGTAGCAACAATAGAAAACTCACCTTTCCTGTGACTCAGGTTATCACATGAGGCACTCCAGTGATTTGAACACATCTTAAGAAGCAGCAGTGTTTTCCTACCACAGTAAACAAACAGCCTACAGAGTTCTTTGTATATAAATTGTTACCTTCTCAGCCCCATTAAACACTACAGAATATCTTCTTGGGGCTCATTCTGTGGCAACACCCACTGTAAACGTAGTGCAAAACAAACCCTGGATGGTAACAGCGTTACCCTCCCATTCCTTGGCTTTTTAAGTTGTGAATTTTGAGTGAAACTGCCGTAGCTGTAAAAACATTACACATACTTTCTAATAGAAGGCAGCTGCTCCCCTTCATTAATCAATACAAAGAGAGTTTTCTTTCAGGAACAGAAAAGAGATGCATCACACAGTGCAAACAGCACATACACCCACCTACATCACCGTCAGCACAAGAGCATCTTTTCCATGACAAACATTCTGTGGACTCTGCAGGCCATACGAATCAACTCTTCTTCCACCCCTTCTCTGAAGAGCTGGAGGTAATTTAAACCCAAAGAACAAAACACTTTCTAGGAGGCACTCATGTTTTCTTCACTGACTTAAAAGAAACAAAATACTTCTCAGCTATATCAAAGAATAGAGAAGACATTCCCCCTGTCTTATCACTATCAGATGACGTAAAAAGTTCGTCCCCCTCCTGCTTATAAGCTCCTTCAAGCACTGGAAGGCTGCAGTGAGGTCTTCCCAGAGCCTTCTCCATGCTGCATGCCCCCAGCTCCCTCAGCCTGTCTCCATAGGAGAGGTGCTCCAGACTGCTGAAAACATCTTGAGAGGGGTTCCATGGAAAACCAGGATTAGCCAAGTTTCCTCCTGCTGCCTCTCCTCTTTCTTGCAGGGCTATTTTTAACCCAGGTCAGCTCACTGCTATGACTCACAGCATGACCTCATTTACAGTTAGGCCTGCACACAAGGACACGGCTACTGCAAATAAAAGCACACACGGGGCTGCAGTTCAGCTAACACTTCCCCTTTGGTGCAGGAGCAGAGAAACTCAGACACAGCAATTTTCTCAGAAGGAATATGCAACAGGTTACACAGGTGGGTAAACATTTTTGTTGCAATTTCCTAGCTCCTCAAAGTCACGGGAAGAGTGCCCTGCTGGCAGAGGGACAGGAGGGAGCGCCTCCATGCTGGACTATGGAACGTTGTGCTTCTTGCCCTTCCTAGGCACCTTAGCCAGCCTGATCTTCAGCTGCAAGTGAAGAAAACAACTGATATGACAAGAACTTTCAGAAACAGCCTGGCATGGCTTCTCAGCTGTGAGTTCACAATGGATGGCAGGACAGAACAGCACCGAGCAGCATGTCACAGCACCCCATTCACTTCACCTGAGGACATCACTGCACAGTGCTTTTATACAAACAGCAGGCTTGAGCTTGAATATCCTCACAGGAGAAAGAGGGAGCTTCTGATGAGGGTCTCATTGGACCTCGCAAGCTCCAGGCTCAGCAGCTAACCCCGAAGTCTGTTCCGCATTTCATCTGCAGTACCTTCCATTTTTTACCAGCTGTACAGAGCAATATGACCTTTGCTCTCCACCCAGGTCATCTCATCCACCACGTGCACTGGAAACAACAAACACAGCCAAACCCTCAGCTTCACCATACATACCCACACCCCCCAAGGCAAGTCTGCCTGTGGTCCTTTGCAGCTGGACACAGAGCAAGCACTGGTCTGGCAAAACCCCTGCCACGGTTAGCTGGGTGCTGTAACAACCATGTTGGTGTTACAAGGAGCAGAATGCAACAACTCAGACTTCACTCTGCCCTAACAACACACTCAAGGTGTTGGACTGATTTGGAGCGTAAACCAGGCCCTAGTTCAAGGACTGAGGCCCAATAGCAGGAGCCACATGGAAAGGTTCTACAGGAAGGCTTAGGTTTTGAGGAAAAGAAAGGATTAAGGCTTTATATCCTGAAACCAAAGAAAATATTCCCTAGCACTTCTTGCACTGTTGCATCTTCCCACTTTACTCACACAAAGATGTCGTCTTTTGGCATGATATGATTTAAACCTTCATCTGCTTGGAAGATCTTGTGGAACCGATGGTTATACACGTCTGTCACCACCATCTAGAACAGCAAGTGAGAGTTGCAAAGAGATTGTCATCAATATTTATATCAATTCATGCAAGCTAAATTAAAGCAATGCTTTATTTTTTTTTCCCCATGAGAGTTTTCAGCACCTGTAGCATCAGTGCTCTGTTTTCCATAACAGCACCAGCTCATCAGCTGCTTTCATTAAGATAGATCAGAAAAACAAAGCAAGTAACAGACTGACTTTACAGAGGTACTGAGGAGATGCGATTCTACAGCTGCAAATCAGCCTGCTGGAAACAACAGCTCGAATCTAACATTCTAGGCAAAGACCACTCACATCTATAAGTCACTGAAATAAAGTGAAGTGTCACACTGGGATCCTGAAAATCCCCCCCATCACCTACAAAATCATTCACTTTATAAAAAGCTCACCCAATTCCTTTGTTATTACATGGCATCCAAGGGGAGTTGGCCTTAAAACAGACTGAGCATCTCACGTTACTAAGAAATTACACTGTCACAAACACTAGAGGGGAAGGTGGGTGGATAAACAGATGTTTTCCATGCTTTTTTTCTTATATTTTTCAGTCAAAAACTGCATTCAAACTTTTAATGGAGTAGTAACAGAAATATATCCTTCAGCTCATGATGTATTTAAAAACTAAGACATCAAAATGCCCCCAGAAGAGCAAAGATCTATCAGTATTACTACACTGCATTTATCCTTACGTTTTCTGCAGGAACCCCAGAAAGTTTGGAGAGTGATTCGCAGAGATCTGAGATGGCCCCCATCATCGGCACCACCACCCGGTACTGAGGAGAGATAACAATGCTTAGCAAAGGCAAAACAAACCCGTGTGCACAAAGAGCATGGATATGAAAACACAGCTTGGAACGTCTCGTTCTGCTGAAGGTCACAGCCATCCTTCCTTCCTGTGGGATTCAGAACCGTATGTTTTAGAGAAGGACTCAAAGGCACACACTCAGAGGACAGACAGGCACACACTTGGAGGGAGACACATGGGGCACACTTGCCTTGACTAAAAGGAGTTATGTTTCATTATTATTCACCACGATCCTCTTCGTTATGCCATCCATCTGTACCCTCACCTGTGGCCATCACAGGCTTACAGTTCACTTTCTCTTAGCATAACTCACATAGCGGAGACATTGTTTCTCCCGTGGCACACAGCAGAGGTGAAAGGCAGTGGTGCTTACCTCTGGCATCCCAACTGGGAGATCACAAAATGCACAGAACTGCTGCAAGGAGGACAGCAGGCGGGACATGGGACTGAACACAGCCAATTCCAGCAGCAGAGCTCCAGCTGCTGCAACTTCAGTTTATCTCAGTTCTTCGAAGTACAGTTTACCCTTTCAGTCTCTATGCTACTCATTTATGTTACTCATCTCTTCAGTGAATCCCTCCTCTGTTCCTTCCCTTTGCAAAACCTTGGTGATGAGTGCAGCTGTCCTTGATTTCATGGTTGTACACAAAGCAGGATGAAAATTCCCTGCCAACTTAGCAAACATCTCCACTGCGTCTACCAACCAACCCCTTAGCCCAGAATTACACTCTCTACATAAATCAGAAGTTCTAATGCACAACACATGCAAATATTGCCAAGCAACATCTCAAAAGCCACTTTGCTTTTTTCCTTTGGTAAATGTTTATCTATCATTAGAGCTTCTGGGTGCCCCAGATCTTGTGCACAAGCATGGCAATTACAAGGTTACTTTGTGTGCACTCACCTACAGGCCCACTTGAAATAAAGAGAAAGAAAAGTAGATATCAATATCTATCTCAAAAAATAAGCAGTTAAATCATTCTTTTGTTTTTGCAAGAGAGATTTTTTTCCCCCATTTGTTTGAAATTGGAAGTCCTTACTCATTTAGCAAAGCTTCCCCTTTGCATTCTCCAAGGTAACACGAGGTAAACATGACCATGCAAACACATTACTGCCTTCACAGAGCAGCGTATCACATAGGCAACCTCACCACAGGAGAAGTTAAGCCACCTCTTTAAAACCTAAGAGGAAGAGACTCAGATAAAGAAATTCATGCCTTGGTCATGGCTCACCTGGACAGGTCTGCGCTGCGGGTCTGCATATACCAGGGTCACTTCCAGGAGACGATCTCTCTTCAAAGGCAGCGGAAGGGTTAAGTAACAGAAGGGATCGAAGGTCACAGAAACCTTAGAGCATTTGGGACAAACAAGGGTAGATTTGAAGAGACCATGAAAAATATCCACAATGATAGAATCGTTTCGCAGTCTGTGGTTCTCCCAGGCTTCTTTTGCTACCACCTATAGAAAGAAAAGAAATCAAGTATTAACTCTGACAAACATGAGGCACAGCAAGCACAGGGATGGAAGCAAATTCAGGAAGTTAATACATACAGAGAGAGACTTCATAGAAAGGTGGGTGTACCCTATTTCCAGCCTAGCACACCTGGATTTCTCTCAGTGCAACTAAGGCCCTGTGCCAAGCCAGAAGTAGAGTAGTTTGAAAACAAGGCAGAAATCTGGGTACTTCCTACATCAGGGGAAGTGGAAGCACCTAAAGAAAATGAAGCAGACCTGGGCATCCTCTTCACCCCACCCACCACCATTGCCTGGAGAAAAAAGGAATAAATATACTTCATGCATTGTTGCCACTTGCATAAAGAAGCAAAAAACCTATAAGCTATTGTCAGCTAAGTGGAAAAATAAATAGCCACATACACTTCCTAAAAAAAAGAATTGTTCTGCCTGGCTTTTATGAGCGTTACTGCCACCCTGACTGTGTATTTACTGTGCACTTGTAGGTATATTGCAGCTGTTTGTACCACGACAGAAGTCAGAAGCCCAATCAAGAGGAATGTGATTTCACTTACAGAAAGACATTCCACTGTTATGTGCCTCATTTCAATGTGAGCACAGCATTTGCCAACTTCAGAGAAACAAAAGTGCCTGTAAGGTGCTCTCATACCAGCACTGACAGAAGATAAAGGTAGGGGGGAAAAATGGACATGAGATTTTTCAGGCCTCTGTCAAGAAAATGGCATAAAAGAACTACCTTCCTGTATATTATTTTCCTGTACCCCTGCACAGCGGGCAACTGGAGCCCAAGTGTGTAAAACTGCTTTTACATCCATTCCACAGCACCAGAAAGGAGGAAAAATCAAGACAAGACTGTGCAGTTGATGCAGTTGGCTGACCAAATGTTAGGAATTCATCAAGATCCACAGCAGTACCACGTTACAGTGACTCAGCTCTGCATAAAACTTAGCTCTCGCTTTGCTTTGTCCACAGCTTCCACACGACCTGCTCAGTGTAACAGCCCACGGGTTACACTCATCCAGAGGCCATAAGGGAGCACACCTGAGTACCCCAGCCTGACTGCTGCCTACCAGAACACTGCTTACAACCCCAGGGTACTCATCCAGACCATTTTTTGAGAGCCACTCTGGCACTTCCACATGCATCCCCACTCCCACCGGAGTCCACAGACAGTCAGCATTTGCCTCAAATTGATGCTGACAGCTGCTGCCCAAACTACCTGGAAGTTGACAGTGGGCATGAGGTAGTCGAGAGACAAGGTTATAGCAGTAACTGCAATCTACTTGTACTTAGTTTTTATATTACAAGATCAAATTTCCTTCTTTTCCACTGAAAACCTATGTCAGAATGGTATGGTAAGGTACTTTCTTGCTTGGCAGGAAGAACAGAGCTCTGCTGTAATACAGAGCAACAGCTTTGTGCTGCAAGGTGCCANAAACAGAACAGTCACCAGGGCAGCAGCTAACAGCCTCAGTTCCCATGCCAAGAAAAGTACTGGTAAAAAGTAATATCACAATGCCACAGTCCAGTAAGAAGGGGCAGTCTGCCCCTCCTGCTCTGCTGCCCACCCAGAGGGCAATCAGCTGAGCACTGAGCAGCAGTCTCGAGGCATGAGGACACCCACTGGGATGGCAGCTGCTGGTGAAATAGGAGCCCTGGGGCCTCACAACTCCCCCAGGCACAGCACGCTGGTTCTCTACAGTCTCAAGCTCCAGCAAACAGCCATAGGAACTGTTAACACAACCTTGCTTTGCTTCTTCAAGTGGGAGGGTGGAGTACATTTCAGATTAGGACACTATTGTGCAGATGATTTAAATGCTGGTAAGAGGCAGGGATGAACTTCAGTTCACTACAGCTTGTCTGCTTCCTTGCTGTGGAAATCAGGAAGAAACGAATGACAACAGCCAGCAAAATCCATAGGGACAAGAAAACACCACGGGACCCCAATGAGAATTTTGGGATTTTTAAATACAAATTTTGAGGATGTGCATCTGAGGAGTCTCTTTCCAAATGTGCTGTACTGATTGAACTCAGTCTTGAATCACTTGGTTACTTGCACTTTTGAGCTCTTTCCAGTGAAAGAAACTTTCCATCTAACTTCAATTACCTAAAACACTGTGATTAGATGTACTCATTGCAGTATGCCAGCAGGAGGTCAAACCACTGAACATGAGGGGAAAATAAGAGCAGATGGTCAGCGTATAAGAGGAAACAGTTTGAGTATCTGAGATGGTGAATATTACGCTCATTTAAATACAAAAGGCCTTATGATTCTAGAAGAGATCCTTAATTTAAACGAGCTCGTGGTCCTCAAGTCATATTGTGGGTTACACATATCAACTTCAAACCCTTCTGAGGGTTTGTACCCGAGAACACACCACACAATTGGTACCATCATTAGCAGATCTCCCGCTCCAGCACCTCTTTTCCCAGCTGAGAGCTGCCATACCTCTCCATCAGGCTTGCAGCACAGCAGGCAGTGTCCTGAAGCGGGGCAGATTTCTCATCTGATTCTAACAGAAGTAGCAATAATAGAAAACTCACCTTTCCTGTGACTCAGGTTATCACATGAGGCACTCCAGTGATTTGAACACATCTTAAGAAGCAGCAGTGTTTTCCTACCACAGTAAACAAACAGCCTACAGAGTTCTTTGTATATAAATTGTTACCTTCTCAGCCCCATTAAACACTACAGAATGTCTTCTTGGGGCTCATTCTGTGGCAACACCCACTGTAAACGTAGTGCAAAACAAACCCTGGATGGTAACAGCATTACCCTCCCATTCCTTGGCTTTTTAAGTTGTGAATTTTGAGTGAAACTGCCGTAGCTGTAAAAACATTACACATACTTTCTAATAGAAGGCAGCTGCTCCCCTTCATTAATCAATACAAAGAGAGTTTTCTTTCAGGAACAGAAAAGAGATGCATCACACAGTGCAAACAGCACATACACCCACCTACATCACCGTCAGCACAAGAGCATCTTTTCCATGACAAACATTCTGTGGACTCTGCAGGCACAGAGCCGTGCTGCAGGTCATACGAATCAACTCTTCTTCCACCCCTTCTCTGAAGAGCTGGAGGTAATTTAAACCCAAAGAACAAAACACTTTCTAGGAGGCACTCATGTTTTCTTCACTGACTTAAAAGAAACAAAATAGTTCTCAGCTGTATCAAAGAATAGAGAAGACATTCCCCCTGTCTTATCACTATCAGATGACGTAAAAAGTTCGTCCCCCTCCTGCTTATAAGCTCCTTCAAGCACTGGAAGGCTGCAGTGAGGTCTTCCCAGAGCCTTCTCCATGCTGCATGCCCCCAGCTCCCTCAGCCTGTCTCCATAGGAGAGGTGCTCCAGACTGCTGAAAACATCTTGAGAGGGGTTCCATGGAAAACCAGGATTAGCCAAGTTTCCTCCTGCTGCCTCTCCTCTTTCTTGCAGGGCTATTTTTAACCCAGGTCAGCTCACTGCTATGACTCACAGCATGACCTCATTTACAGTTAGGCCTGCACACAAGGACACGGCTACTGCAAATAAAAGCACACACGGGGCTGCAGTTCAGCTAACACTTCCCCTTTGGTGCAGGAGCAGAGAAACTCAGACACAGCAATTTTCTCAGAAGGAATATGCAACAGGTTACACAGGTGGGAAAACATTTTTGTTGCAATTTCCTAGCTCCTCAAAGCCACGGGAAGAGTGCCCTGCTGGCAGAGGGACAGGAGGGAGCGCCTCCATGCTGGACTATGGAACGTTGTGCTTCTTGCCCTTCCTAGGCACCTTAGCCAGCCTGATCTTCAGCTGCAAGTGAAGAAAACAACTGATATGACAAGAACTTTCAGAAACAGCCTGGCATGGCTTCTCAGCTGTGAGTTCACAATGGATGGCAGGACAGAACAGCACCGAGCAGCATGTCACAGCACCCCATTCACTTCACCTGAGGACATCACTGCACAGTGCTTTTATACAAACAGCAGGCTTGAGCTTGAATATCCTCACAGGAGAAAGAGGGAGCTTCTGATGAGGGTCTCATTGGACCTCGCAAGCTCCAGGCTCAGCAGCTAACCCCGAAGTCTGTTCCGCATTTCATCTGCAGTACCTTCCATTTTTTTACCAGCTGTACAGAGCAATATGACCTTTGCTCTCCACCCAGGTCATCTCATCCACCACGTGCACTGGAAACAACAAACACAGCCAAACCCTCAGCTTCACCATACATACCCACACCCCCCAAGGCAAGTCTGCCTGTGGTCCTTTGCAGCTGGACACAGAGCAAGCACTGGTCTGGCAAAACCCCTGCCACGGTTAGCTGGGTGCTGTAACAACCATGTTGGTGTTACAAGGAGCAGAATGCAACAACTCAGACTTCACTCTGCCCTAACAACACACCCAAGGTGTTGGACTGATTTGGAGCGTAAACCAGGCCCTAGTTCAAGGACTGAGGCCCAAAAGCAGGAGCCACATGGAAAGGATCTACAGGAAGGCTTAGGTTTTGAGGAAAAGAAAGGATTAAGGCTTTATATCCTGAAACCAAAGAAAATATTCCCTAGCACTTCTTGCACTGTTGCATCTTCCCACTTTACTCACACAAAGATGTCGTCTTTTGGCATGATATGATTTAAACCTTCATCTGCTTGGAAGATCTTGTGGAACCGATGGTTATACACGTCTGTCACCACCATCTAGAACAGCAAGTGAGAGTTGCAAAGAGATTGTCATCAATATTTATATCAATTCATGCAAGCTAAATTCAAGCAACGCTTTATTTGTTTTTCCATGAGAGTTTTCAGCACCTGTAGCATCAGTGCTCTGTTTTCCATAACAGCACCAGCTCATCAGCTGCTTTCATTAAGATAGATCAGAAAAACAAAGCAAGTAACAGACTGACTTTACAGAGGTACTGAGGAGATGCGATTCTACAGCTGCAAATCAGCCTGCTGGAAACAACAGCTCGAATCTAACATTCTAGGCAAAGACCACTCACATCTATAAGTCACTGAAATAAAGTGAAGTGTCACACTGGGATCCTGAAAATCCCCCCCATCACCTACAAAATCATTCACTTTATAAAAAGCTCACCCAATTCCTTTGTTATTACATGGCATCCAAGGGGAGGTGGCCTCAAAACAGACTGAGCATCTCACGTTACTAAGAAATTACACTGTCACAAACACTAGAGGGGAAGGTGGGTGGATAAACAGATGTTTTCCATGCTTTTTTCTTATATTTTTCAGTCAAAAACTGCATTCAAACTTTTAATGGAGTAGTAACAGAAATATATCCTTCAGCTCATGATGTATTTAAAAACCAAGACATCAAAATGCCCCTAGAAGAACAAAGATCTATCAGCATTACTGTGCTGCATTTATCCTTACGTTTTCTGCAGGAACCCCAGAAAGTTTGGAGAGTGATTCGCAGAGATCTGAGATGGCCCCCATCATCGGCACCACCACCCGGTACTGAGGAGAGATAACAATGCTTAGCAAAGGCAAAACAAACCCGTGTGCACAAAGAGCATGGATATGAAAACACAGCTTGGAACGTCTCGTTCTGCTGAAGGTCACAGCCATCCTTCCTTCCTGTGGGAATCAGAACCGTATGTTTTAGAGAAGGACTCAAAGGCACACACTCAGAGGACAGACAGGCACACACTTGGAGGGAGACACATGGGGCACACTTGCCTTGACTAAAAGGAGTTACGTTTCATTATTATTCACCACGATCCTCTTCGTTATGCCATCCATCTGTACCCTCACCTGTGGCCATCACAGGCTTACAGTTCACTTTCTCTTAGCATAACTCACATAGCGGAGACATTGTTTCTCCCGTGGCACACAGCAGAGGTGAAAGGCAGTGGTGCGTACCTCTGGCATCCCAACTGGGAGATCACAAAATGCACAGAACTGCTGCAAGGAGGACAGCAGGCGGGACATGGGACTGAACACAGCCAATTCCAGCAGCAGAGCTCCAGCTGCTGCAACTTCAGTTTATCTCAGTTCTTCGAAGTACAGTTTACCCTTTCAGTCTCTATGCTACTCATTTATGTTACTCATCTCTTCAGTGAATCCCTCCTCTGTTCTTTCCCTTCGCAAAACCTTGGTGATGAGTGCAGCTGTCCTTGATTTCATGGTTGTACACAAAGCAGGATGAAAATTCCCTGCCAACTTAGCAAACATCTCCACTGTGTCTACCAACCAACCCCTTAGCCCAGAATTACACTCTCTACATAAATCAGAAGTTCTAATGCACAACACATGCAAATATTGCCAAGCAACATCTCAAAAGCCACTTTGCTTTTTTCCTTTGGTAAATGTTTATCTATCATTAGAGCTTCTGGGTGCCCCAGATCTTGTGCACAAGCATGGCAATTACAAGGTTACTTTGTGTGCACTCACCTACAGGCCCACTTGAAATAAAGAGAAAGAAAAGTAGATATCAATATCTATCTCAAAAAATAAGCAGTTAAATCATTCTTTTGTTTTTGCAAGAGAGATTTTTTTCCCCCATTTGTTTGAAATTGGAAGTCCTTACTCATTTAGCAAAGCTTCCCCTTTGCATTCTCCAAGGTAACACGAGGTAAACATGACCATGCAAACACATTACTGCCTTCACAGAGCAGCGTATCACATAGGCAACCTCACCACAGGAGAAGTTAAGCCACCTCTTTAAAACCTAAGAGGAAGAGACTCAGATAAAGAAATTCATGCCTTGGTCATGGCTCACCTGGACAGGTCTGCGCTGCGGGTCTGCATATACCAGGGTCACTTCCAGGAGACGATCTCTCTTCAAAGGCAGCGGAAGGGTTAAGTAACAGAAGGGATCGAAGGTCACAGAAACCTTAGAGCATTTGGGACAAACAAGGGTAGATTTGAAGAGACCATGAAAAATATCCACAATGATAGAATCGTTTCGCAGTCTGTGGTTCTCCCAGGCTTCTTTTGCTACCACCTATAGAAAGAAAAGAAATCAAGTATTAACTCTGACAAACATGAGGCACAGCAAGCACAGGGATGGAAGCAAATTCAGGAAGTTAATACATACAGAGAGAGACTTCATAGAAAGGTGGGTGTACCCTATTTCCAGCCTAGCACACCTGGATTTCTCTCAGTGCAACTAAGGCCCTGTGCCAAGCCAGAAGTAGAGTAGTTTGAAAACAAGGCAGAAATCTGGGTACTTCCTACATCAGGGGAAGTGGAAGCACCTAAAGAAAATGAAGCAGACCTGGGCATCCTCTTCACCCCACCCACCACCACTGCCTGGAGAAAAAAGGAATAAATATACTTCATGCATTGTTGCCACTTGCATAAAGAAGCAAAAAACCTATAAGCTATTGTCAGCTAAGTGGAAAAATAAATAGCCACATACACTTCCTAAAAAAAAGAATTGTTCTGCCTGGCTTTTATGAGCGTTACTGCCACCCTGACTGTGTATTTACTGTGCACTTGTAGGTATATTGCAGCTGTTTGTACCACGACAGAAGTCAGAAGCCCAATCAAGAGGAATGTGATTTCACTTACAGAAAGACATTCCACTGTTATGTGCCTCATTTCAATGTGAGCACAGCATTTGCCAACTTCAGAGAAACAAAAGTGCCTGTAAGGTGCTCTCATACCAGCACTGACAGAAGATAAAGGTAGGGGGGAAAAATGGACATGAGATTTTTCAGGCCTCTGTCAAGAAAATGGCATAAAAGAACTACCTTCCTGTATATTATTTTCCTGTACCCCTGCACAGCGGGCAACTGGAGCCCAAGTGTGTAAAACTGCTTTTACATCCATTCCACAGCACCAGAAAGGAGGAAAAATCAAGACAAGACTGTGCAGCTGATGCAGTTGGCTGACCAAATGTTAGGAATTCATCAAGATCCACAGCAGTACCACGTTACAGTGACTCAGCTCTGCATAAAACTTAGCTCTCGCTTTGCTTTGTCCACAGCTTCCACACGACCTGCTCAGTGTAACAGCCCACGGGTTACACTCATCCAGAGGCCATAAGGGAGCACACCTGAGTACCCCAGCCTGACTGCTGCCTACCAGAACACTGCTTACAACCCCAGGGTACTCATCCAGACCATTTTTTGAGAGCCACTCTGGCACTTCCACATGCATCCCCACTCCCACCGGAGTCCACAGACAGTCAGCATTTGCCTCAAATTGATGCTGACAGCTGCTGCCCAAACTACCTGGAAGTTGACAGTGGGCATGAGGTAGTCGAGAGACAAGGTTATAGCAGTAACTGCAATCTACTTGTACTTAGTTTTTATATTACAAGATCAAATTTCCTTCTTTTCCACTGAAAACCTATGTCAGAATGGTATGGTAAGGTACTTTCTTGCTTGGCAGGAAGAACAGAGCTCTGCTGTAATACAGAGCAACAGCTTTGTGCTGCAAGGTGCCATGAAGAACCATCTAGGCTACAAAGCATAACAGGATTCTCCCTTCCCAGGTATAGTGGCTTTGCAGGGAAGACATCAGTGTGGTTGGTGGGCAGGAAGCATCACAAAACCAATTTACACTCCTTCAGAAGCACTGGTTGCCCTGTTCTCTAGTGAAGGACATCATACCGAATCGGGCCTGCCATTGGCATCCTTCAGCTCCAAGTAAGGTTTCTTCTTCACTCTATTCAAATCCTCATGCAATCCATCTAGAAGAAAAGCCAAGAGCTCCTGGGAATCTTGCTGCTGGTATCCTGAAAACTGAGGAGCAAACCGGCCAACCTGTGTCTGCAACATAGCACAGGAGTTAGAGGGGGCACATATAATTGTATGCAAAAGACAGTGGAATAAAAACACATCCTAGCTGTTGCAGAGACCAACCCCATGCTGCCTTATATTAGCAGCAGAGCCCAGAGAACTGAATGCTAACAGAGCAGAGAGTGCCAAGATTAATTTTACCAAGCATTTTTCACTTTATCCCTGAACTTTTAAGGGAGAAGAATGTTTTTAGTGCTTTAACATGGAAATATGAATTAGGAATATTAATTCACAAACCTGCATGTTGCATTTTTTACTTCAGAAGCCTGCAGCCACAATGCAGAATTACTGCATGACAGCCTCTTGAAGGTGTACTGCAAGACTGAAAATGCTTGCAGAAGAGCTAACACTGATTGGCTCAAAGCTAAGTTTGAAACCAGCAGTCACCAGCAGTCTGCAGCTATTTAAAAGTAGAGGAACAAACCTAGAAGGTTTAACAGGCTTATATAACAGGAGTAGCAAGAGCCAGAAACACCACAGCCAAACACAGCCTCTGCTGCTCCCTGCCACAAGTGCCGTATCACAGCACTGCCATTCAGCCTTCCTGCTTTCACAAACAACAGATTCTCTGTGGTACTCCATTCAGCATCTAGCTGAAGGAGTGGTCTGCCCAAAGGACCACCACTCATCTTCTCACCAACACATGGCACCAAACACGATTCCAGAGTTATGTTTAGTATGTCTAAATCTCAACCACAACTGTGAGGAAATCCAAGCCAAAGGGCTGAGATAGTTAAACTCTGCTGCTCATCAGCAGCAATATGAGAAAAATCACAAGTAATGCTGCACGTGGAAATAAAAAGCAACGTTTATTCCAGTCTTAAATAAGAACAGCCAACACTAGGTCACTTTTAAAGATGCCCACTACTGTTTACTTCCTCCAAACAGTTTACAGAACAACTTTAATGGAGATGGATGGTGTGCCATCAACTCCAAGTGGCAGACATGAAAAACATCTTGCTGCTTCAGAACTACCTGTGACCCTACAAGGACAGTTTCTGTGGTAGGCAGGACTTTTGCTTCAGGTCTCAAAAGCACGTAACTCAGCTCAGAGACCACACAAAACTACCAGCAGAAGGATGTGAATTCACAATTGCAGCCCATTGCTTGTTTCATCCATTTGGGATGCTGTTTTTCTTTGCATTACTGAGACTGCACTTACAGAAGCAAACTCTTAATGTGCCTTTGATGCTTTTATTACATCGTCCTGGAGCATCTCTGTGTTATATTTAGAACAAAAAACATAGTTTAAATGTTCCTAGGGTAGTTGCACAGCACTGCTACATTGCAGGGTTTAAGCCAGAAGCAGCTCTTAGTGCTGAACCAAACCAACAGATAACATGGCAGACAAGGAAATGCTTTTTGCTCTCTACTTCATTTTTGCATTTATAACTTGCACATTGCTAAAAATTAACAGGTGGCAACGCTCGTGACCTTGCCTCGTTTTGTAGCAACAGCCATGGTGATGCATACAAAAACAGCTCTCAGGTTAGAAGGCCATTAACTAAGTAAGGCACTGTGGTAAAAAGCAACAGCCAGCTCCAGGTTATGACATTACTTTCTCACTTGTTCTTCCTTCCCCATACTTGGAAAAGCAGCTCCTTAAACAGTGAAGTAACACTGAAGCAGTTCTGTTGTTAAATGCTTTCAAGACACCAGAATTTGTGGAAGGCACGTTAGCTTCTTCTGCCAAAGAGCAACACTATAAGTACTCTGTGTTCTTACCTTAAACATGCGTGGGGCCACATGAGACTGTCTCCCAGACCAAATCTGTTTAATGAGTTCTGCATAGGCTTCTGCTATTTCTCCTCTCATCCCCAAGGGGTTGCTGTGATTTATTTCAGCTTCATATTTATCTTCCAGGAAATAGTCAGTCAGAGGGGGGGTATTGCTCAGACACTACAAAAATCGTTAAGGAAATGAATTTACTGCACTGGACAATAAATCTGTGTGACAGTGAAGTAACAAACCCATCCCTCACATCAGAACACGCACTAAATGTTCTAACAAATCTGGCGAGACAGAGTATTTAACAATAAAAGAATCTCTCAGGAAGGTGGGATACTGCAACTACTGTAACTACTGTAACTGGAACGTGGCTGGAAGGCAAATTAAACAACAAAACACCAAAGGCTACAGCATTCAAAAGACCCACTTCTCTTTACGGATGCCACGCTGGCTACCCTCACGCAGCAGATCTGCCCACAAGCACAACCCTTCTCTTTGGAGCAGTTTCTAGCAGTTTATCAAGAGTAAGACACATAAGGCTCTCTGGCCTGCAGCTCTTTGGTCTTCCTTCAGGAATGTTTGGTTAATTTGTTCTGTAACTGCCACTTCATCAACCTGAGAACAGCATCTCAGTGTAATGCTGAAGCCTGACAACAACAGGTCTGCGAGAGACCACAGTTCTGTGTGTTTACCTCACCACTGCTGCACACACAGGGTAAAACGCTTTCCACACCAGACCATTTCTTCATAAGCACTTTTCTTTCCACAGATTCTGACTGACAATCTCTGTGAGATCTCTCCCATGCTTAATTCTGAAGAACGCTCTTCTCAAACATTACCTGTAAAGCAGAATTCATGAAGCAGGTATTCCCAAGGTTACTGAGTCCACATAGGCCAGGCTGGGACAGGGAAGCAGAGTCCCTGCTGCTGTAAGAGTTGCAGGCAAATCCAGAACCTCTGGAAGAAAGACAACACAAAGCACTCCGCAGTGAGTCTGCCCAGCCTCGGTCATTTTGAAGACTTGCATCAAACATAAGAACTGACTGATGAAAGGCACCAGCCTTCATGTTTCTGCTGCCTCACAGTGGCCAGCACTAGATACCAGGATCATGAGATACACACGCTAACTTTGGAAACATTAATCATCATTACAGGGTCTATTATTAATGTATGCCTCAGAACACTTCAATTTCCTCTATCTACAAGTACACAGCACTCCATCCTAATGTAGCAACCTAGTGCAAGTGCTCATGTGATGAGCTGTTAGAGCTAGTAAGGAAATTACACTTTCTGCCTGGAAAGGCTGCTATCACACAGGCAGATGGAGAGAAGAATATGATCCTCTCTCTCATATCCCCAGTCCTCTGAAAATCAGGCCAAGCTCTAGCAGTTAGCAGCACCAGAACATGCACTACTTTTCTAAGTGAGCAGGGAACAGCAGAACCTAATTGCCTCAAAAGCAAGGTTTGGTTAAAGTTACTCTAAGCAGCATCGCAGTCCTTTTCTATGCAGGCAAGGAAGAGCAGCAGGATTCACACAAAGGACAAACACAAAAGATGATTGCAGCTCTTACCCCCTGCCCAGGCTGGAGCTGCTCAGTCCATAGGAGTTACCGCTATCACCTTTAGTAATGACAGACGTGGCAGATGCTGAGTAAGAACTTGCTGAAGGTTTTGAAGAGGTAGTGAAGTTTCTGCTAGTTGCAGTGCTTGACCTGGAAGAAAGGAAAAAAGAAGAAACAGTGCTACTACTTTTATCAGCCCCAGCACCACCTGCCACAAAACCCCAAGGACTCGCCGCTTTACAGCTAGCCCCTCCACAGACTTCACTGCCATCATGTGTGATCCTGCTTCCACAAACACGTCTGAATAGAAACATCAGACAGAAGCACAGAAGCAGGAGTTGCAATTCTTGTTTAAAGCAAAATCTGTTGGCCAGACCGAAATAAGAATGTGTTTCAGATGGCACAAGCAACAGGACATCAAGATGTAACTTTACTCATAAACCAGCTTGAAACAAACAAAAGTTAGTCTTAATCATCACAAAAGGCTCACCTCATGTTAAAAGCAACAACACCAGTTCTTCCCTACTTAAAACCCAAAACATAATGGTAATCAGCAAGAACCAATCAGGGTGGGCTCACTGAGCTGGCTGATACAACTCCATCACCTGGGGGCAAGGCACGCCATTACAGTGGCATGCATGCCATGCACACAGCAACCCTCAGCACACTGAGGCAGGGGTTACCAGAGGGGTTGCACAGAACCAAGCTGTTTGGGAAGGCAGTATACTTAGGAGATGGCAGGGGGAACCTGGGCAGTAGCAATTTATGCTGGCAGAGACAACATTCCCTGAGAATATAATGAACCCTGGTTACCTGGGCTATGGAGAAAGCTGAGGTACTCAACGAATGTTTTGCCTCAGTCTTCACTGAGAAGTGCTCCAGCCACTGCTCAATATGTACAAACCAAAGGCAGGAGCTGGGAGAGAACGAAGAACAACCTACTACAGAAGACCAGGTTTAAGACCACCTAAGGAACCTGAATGTACTGAAGTCCACAGGACTTTATGAGATGCATCTGAAGATCCTGAGGGTGGATGGAGTTGCTAAGCCATTATCCATCATATTTGAGCAGCTGTGGCAGTCCAGTGTTCTCCCAAAATGGAAGAGGGGAAACATAACCCCCACCTTCAAAAAGGGAAAAAAAGGAAGATCCAGGGAACTACAGGCCAGCCTGGCTCATCTCAGTGCCTGGCAAGATCGTGGAGCAGATAGATCCTCCTGGAAGCTATGCCATTGCACTTGGAAGCAGAGGTGACTGATGACAGCCAACATGGTTCAATTAAATCCACCAGACCACAAACCATTGGAAACATCAATAATCACCGCAGTCAGAAATTCACATTTCATTTTGCAGCACTGAGCATTTGGATTCAGCTTCTTGTGGGCACTGGCTGTGTTAATCTCAATCTGCTGCTTCTATATTTCATTTCCATTTCTTGTACACCACAGAACTTTGAGTGCTCAGATCACCTTTTAACTTTCTCATCAGTATAACACTTCTAAGTCCTCCAGTACCAAAATCATCTGCCAACTGTTCAGCAATCCATTAGGTTCCTTCTGAAACCTCATTAACCCACTTATCACATTTCTTGACAGCCTAAAAGGACGCTATCATTTCACATGTCATTTACCAGCATGTCAGTTAGGAAAAGAAAATCTTCTGATTTATACTCAGGACTTCCCTGGTGAACCACTGAGGTTATTTTTTACTGTGATATGTGCTTCAAGGCTGCCACAGGGGCTCACGTTGCATAGGTTGCCAGGACTGGAATCACAGCCCTACAGAGTCCAGTACACACTGAGGGCTCACGGTCTGAAACCCCAAACGTACAACCTCCCATTTCACAGCACTGCTGCACTTTGCCCCCATTCTGCCAATTAAAGTCAGGCATTTCTACCACGCAACCTTCTGAAAACCCACACAAATGGCAAGGGGAGAGAAATCTGGAGAGCAGCAGCATAAAGACAAAGATTAATCTAGTACAAAAACTGTGAGGCCATATGGTTGATTAGCAAAAAAAACCCAAAAGCCTGCCAAGAACTGCTTGGAAAAAAAGAAGAAAAATTAAAGAAATGAAAGATCTTCAAGTGGTTGGAAGGCGTAAGCAAGAAAAGTATTCCAATTCAGCTGAGGATACCTTGAGAGCACGTGGTAAAATTAGTCCTTCTATAAAGCAGGGATCCAAAAAAGCAAAAACACTATAAATGCTTCAACAAAAAAAGGTAGGAGCAAGAAAAGCTGAAATTTGTATTTAACTGGAAAAGCTATGGCCAGCATGAAATGCCACTTAGAAAGCTCACACATGCAAGAGTCTCTGCAGCAGAACTGATAGAACCATCATAGAATGGCCTGGGTTGAAAAGGACCACAATGCCCATCTAGTTCCAACCCCCTGCTATGTGCAGGGTCACCAACCAGCAGACCAGGCTGCCCAGAGCCACATCCAGCCTGGCCTTGATTGCCTCCAGGGATGGGGCATCCACAGCCTCCTTGGGACACAGTCAATGCCACCCAAAGCAGAGCACCTGCTGCAAGCACATGTGCTTAGAAGTCAAGAAATGAAGGCCTGCCCATGAAGTCTTTGACCCCATTGTTGAAAGGGTCTCCCGAGGTCACCAGCACATGAGGCAATGGGGGAAGAAGAGTTACAAACTTAGAAGGGCACTTAACTATGGCATGATGTGCATACAGAATAATCAATGGCCTTAAATCACACAACAATTTCTGGCATCATCACTGCATGGTGTATAAGGTTAAACAGATGCCTAAAGCAAGACAGAGCAGCTGAAGAAAAAACAACGTGTGTTCTAAGATGGGTGAACTAAGCAACAACTCCTCAACATTTGTAATGGAGAGTTTTAGGAAGAAAGAAGTTCACTGAATGTGCAGAGCTATCAGTAAACAGAAGAACATCTTATTTTCTCTCCCCCTTCCTTTGAGGAGAGCAGCAGAGAGCCGTGGTGGAGTTCAGCATCCTCCTTCCCCACTGAATTACAAACCACATCCCAACCCTGTGCTCCAGGTCAGCGAGCCTCACCAGCTCATACGAACAGCTGAGATGCTGGCAATGCTTCATTTAAGATTCATAAATTACTCTTAATGAAAGGAAGTACTGAAAAAGTTAAAGATTCTCAATAAAATATGAAAAGTAGTTGGAGAATATTCAAATACCAAATAAACTACAAATGACAGAGCACTGACATGAAGATATTCCATAAGAAGGGAAGGAAATGGAATACATTTCAGAAAAGATTTTGACTGATGTGAAGGGAAAGCACAGAGCAATTCCAAATGGATTAATAGAGAGCAACATCAGTGATTTAAGAGAGAAAATGTAAACCTAGTTCACTGTGATCCCATGGACATTCCCTTAACCCATTTCCGCAGCATGACATCTCTGAAGTAAGGAATCATTCCAAACTAGGTTTCACTAACAACCCCATTTTGCCCTGCTCTTCAAACATGGCTCCAGTAGGATCTTGATTTCAAATGGAGCAGTTTATGAAACCTGCTGCCATTTGAACTGCATTGTGCAGAAAAACATTTCCTTTATCAGTATCAAATCTGATGGCCTCAGCTTCACTGGACTTTGCCTTCTGCAGCATAACAATGAATAAGAGTCATTTCTCCTCACTGCATCTTACACTCTACTACATACACACAGTATCTCATCACACCCTCTTCTTACTCATGTCCTCTCTTGAGATTAGAGAAAAGATTCGTGGCAATATTTCCAGGTTTCTAATGGGCTGGGTTTTTTGATTAGCTGTTGGTCCTTTTGCAGGGGGTGGAAGGTGCACATTTGTCAAGCTGTCTGTATACTGCTTTTAAGGAGGAACTACTAGAACGTGGAGTGTTCACTACCGGCAGCTTTGGAAACACATGCTGCAATCATTTTTTTCCTACAGCAGGGGAATACTACAGACTTTTCCTTGGCAGTCTACAGAGGTAGTTTTCTAAGTAAGCTAGCTCAACAGAAATAGCACTTCTGTCCCCTAAGCACTGCAGAAACCTAAGCTATTTAATCCTTACACAACCTATTTGAAATGGGCTTTAGGACAGAGACTGTTGCTAAAACAAGATACCAGCTGTAGGGCAACTGAAGGGTATTTATATTGAAGATTTGACATCCCCAAAACAGACAAAACAAATAAATTCACAATAAGCCCCAATAACTGGGCCTCCACAGGGAGTGCACGCTCACTGAGCTCAGCAAACGAGCCGAACTAAATAATGGAAGCCATTACTTTACTCTTACTTTGCAAGGAAAGGATGTTGAGGCCACGTGCCATCTTCTTTTTTCACTTCTATTAGGACAAGCTGAAAGAGAGTTCAGGTAAAAAGAGTAACTAAAAAAATCCACTATACATTTCACAAAGTCATCACTAGAGCAAATATTGATAACTGTGACTGAAGTACTTGACATGGAAAGAAAACAGTACACGATCATCTAAAAACTTCAGAGATAAAGCATTGCTCAAGGAAACCTGCAGCGCAAATTGCTGAGCATTATCAGGATTCACTGCCACCATTCACCACGAGCACTGGAAAATAAATGTCCCTTACCTCCCCATGATAGATGTTTGCATCCTCCAGAGTGACACCCAGCTCGCTGAGCTGCTCGTAAGAGCCATCAAAATGGCTGCTCCACAACCTCACATCCTTCTCAGCTGGGATCTTAAATAGTTTCCGTATCTCCTTCACAAGAGTGGCTGTTCAGGAAGAAAAAAAGTAACACCAAAACTCCTAAAATACAAGAACTTTTGAAGAAAACTGTAAAGCCAGTCTTCTAGCACCTCTGTCTGTCAAGGGCTTTTGAATAGGAAGTGCACTGCAGGAGTTACAATTGCTCCTATAGCTTCTCTAGTACTTAGTGTGCAAGAAAGAAATGCAGTTATTTCAGTCATACATTTGTGTGCCAAGCCCTCCATTCAATAGCATTCAGAACCACTGTGATGCTCCTGCCCAAAGGACAACTTTGGTGGAAGAGCCATGATTTGAAAATGCAGGTTCAAGAAGGAAGTGTTTTCAGTTATCACCAGCAAGCTGAGAGAAGCCTGTGCAAAGACAAATTACAGCCAAAATCCATCATTTTCACATGTGAAAATACAGAATTACAGAGAGGGCACATCTCAGGAAGTAGAGAAGCATAGGAAGAGCCATTGAGAAGACATCTAAAACATTCACACTCAAGGAAGAAGGAATTATACAAGAACAAAAGACTGAACTGCTTGACACGAGGGACACTGAGGTTTCTCAAGGACACTGGTTAGTAAACAACATGTTCTGCAAAGCCTTTAATGACAACTCCCTGCACTGCACAAAGAGTCACTATGACTGGAAGAAACTTCAGGGTGTTCCTAATCCGAGTGTTCAAAGCTGAGTCAACACTGCATTCAGCCCGGGCTGCTTGGGATGCAGCCAGCTGGGTGTTCAAAGCCGGCAAGGAAGGAAAATCCCCATCTGGGCTCTGTTCAAACGTCCAGCTGTTCTGACAGGGAAAACTTTTTCATTATACTCAGTTGCAAACCCTCATGTTTCAAATTATGACCACCATCTACTGTCATCTTGCTTTGTGTGCAGTAAAGTGTGTTCTCAGTAACCTCCTCACAGGTCCCTTGAGGCTGTGAAGAGGTGCCTTTAAAGTCCTCTCTTTTCCAGGTTAACCACAGCTCCCTCAGGCTCCACTCGAAGATGACATGCTCCAGTTGGACCACCTTATTGCTAGACTTGTTCTAGTCACATCTTTCTTGCTCTGGAAGGTACAAAGCACCTCTTGACAAAGCATCAGAACAGCTTAATGCACGAGAGAGCTACTTACCAACACTATCTCTTCTGCTGAAGCAGCAGCTGAGCACGTTGGAAGGACTGCTGCTCTCACACAGCTTCAGCTCAAGAGGATAAACTTCCACTTCACAGTGCTTCGCATACAGACCAAATTCCATCACCTGCACACAGAAAGAAGGTGCAAAATAACACAGATAGCAATAAGGTATTTTGCAGGATTAGATACTCCTCCTCATCTACAGGTTTTAAATCATATTACAGCAGGAAAAGCAGCACATCTTAGAGGCCAGTTACATGACAACACCAGTGCAGCAGGAAGAGAAAAAAAATAGCTGAGAATATCCATACCATCTAATGCTACAGCTTCACAGGACTGTGGCACAACAACTGCCCTCCCCCATGCCCTGACACCAAGTATTTCTCTTTACCCTGAGACCAGTTTTCAGCTCACTGATGCACAATACTGAACTACTCAGTTCATAGTTAATTCACACTTAACTTCCCAGCTTTGTGCTATGGTGATTCCACCTGTATTGTTTAACTACACATAGCTGCCTACAGGTGAGTTGCTTTCAAGCTTGCTATTTTATTCATTTAAATCCTATGCTCACTTCCTTCTCTTATTGTTGAGGAGAAATACATATAGCACAATCCTGAAATCCTGCAACACGGCTCACAAGTGACACCACATATCTATGTTCATTAACATAGCCCAGGTTTAGTTCATTTAAGATTGTACAGGAAAAAAAGTGGTTTCTCAAGTGCTAAACTTGAAAACCTTGAGATCCTTCTCAACTCGGAAAGAACTGCAAAATTTACCCTATTAAGAAAATAACAACATGAAGATCTAATTTGTTACTTGCACAGTGCTCTGCAGCTAGAAAGCCTAGGAAACTGACATCATATGTCACTGAAATAGCAGATATAGAAGTTTTTCCCTGTGACATCAGACTTGCTACAATCTACATCCACAATCTATAGCTGCATCATTTCTACAAAGTGGATGAATGAAAAAAACCACCAAACATACAAAAAAACCACTTTGCTCAGTTTCGGAAAGGAAAGAAGAATCAAGAGTAAGAGATGAGGCTTCTGTTGTTGCTAAATGCAAAGGAAACCATTTACAAATTCTCCATCTCTTTTTTAACAGGAATTTTAGCCAACAACTCTTGTTAAAGGATCCTGACTCAGAAATGAGTGAGAACTGCATTCAGAAATGTAAGAAGACTTTCCAAGGAGAAGTTCCTGACCGTATCACTCTGTCTGTTCTCAGAATGGCAGCATGGCTTGGGCCCACACTTCAGGCCATAAGAGACAAGTCTTCTTCCATCGCCTCTCTGAAGAGCTCTGGCCAGCTAGCTTGTCCTCTGTACTAAGCTGGCCAAAGCATCCCATTGGGCAGTGCTCTCGAAGCACAACACATCCCCACACTGCTATGAACACTCAAACCCCACTGTATCATATTTTGTACACCTATATACTCTGTAGTGGGACTCTTATAGTGACTGTCCCAAGAAACAGTTTGGAAATGTGAAATAAGATGAGCTAGAGAGAAATCTAGTCTTACCCTCCTGTATTTGCCCCCAGTCACCAGATACACGGGACAGAAGTAACTTGTAGAATTGTGAAGACACTTGACATAATTTCTTTCCAAATCTTATTTTGACAGATACTCTGATGTGGATTGATCTCCGTTTAGGCAAAGAGCACTCAAGGATCACAAGTTTAAGTACATTATAGAATGTTCTAGATGGTGTTGGAAGTCACTAGATACCAACTAGGTTACACTCGTGCAGCACTGTGGTTGGTGTACCCCACTGACCTTTCACTTCCTATTTTCTCTAACAGAATGCCACATCCCACAGACATACCACTCTGCTATATTTCTAGCTGTGTGTTTTTTTAACAGTAAAATCCACTGCAACTGGCAGGTTAACCACAGGGACTGAAGTTCTTGCAGCAATTCTAGACTTTTATAGTTATTTTTAATTGAGCCATGATAACTCAGACTGTTTGTCTGCAAAACAGCATTTGCTCCACGCTCTAGCACTCAACAATCACGGTGCTGAGTACTTGACCTGAAAACCCAAGACTAAAACAAAAACAAACCCCTTCTACCTGTAGACAACTGACAGATTTCAGAAGAGTGACTTGTGATTCTACCTTTCAGAATGGCTTACATACTCAGAATGCATTCATAACTATATTTGCAGAAGAAAAATGCCTTGCAAGCTTATAAAAGAAAACCACAAACACGCCTTTTCTTTTTGGATTTTAGAGCGCCACAATTCTGGGAGAGAAAACAAGAACCAAGTTCAACTGCAGAGAAAGGCCCCAAACCACCTGCATTAATAGGTAATTTATCCCAGTGCCCTGTTCCGTCCCATGAGACCAATAAGCCTGACTAACAGATCCATGCTTTAGTACAGCCGGAACTACTGCATGCAACATGAAAGCACTGCACTGCTCCGAGCAGCCATAAACACGTAAAGGTAACTGGGACTGGAACAAGGTTCATGGCTTTCACCCCATGTAACCCATCCACAGAGAGTCAATGAGGATTCAGGCACTTTTACACTGGCAAGTCATGCTATTTCAGACAATGAGCTAAGCGCAACCTGACATTATTCTTTCAACACACAACTAGTGAAACAAACACCACAGAATAAGGTTAAAAAAGATCTCCAAGTTCATCGAGTCCAACCATCAACCCATCACCACCATGCCCACTAAGCCATGTTCCACAGTGCCACATCGACCCTTTTCTTGAACACCTTCAGGAACGGTGACTCAATCACCTCCCCAGGCAGCCTGTGTCAGTATCTGACCACTCTTTCAGAAAAGACATTTTTCCTAACATCCAACCTAACCTCCCCTGGTGCAACTTGAAGCCGTTCCCTCTCGTCCTATCACTGTTACCTGACAGAAAAGGCTGATCCCCACCTCGCTATAACCTCCTTTCAGGGAGTTGCAGAGAGAGAGAGAGAGAGAGAGAGAGAGAGAGAGAGATAAGGCCTCCCCTGAGCCTCCTCTTCTCCAGATGAAACAAACCCAGTTCCCTCAGCTGCTCCTCGTAGGACTGTGCTCCAGACCCTTCACAGCTCCGTTGCCCTTCCCTGGACAAACTGCAGGACCTCGATTTTATTCTTGTGGAGAAGGACCCAAAACTGAACACAGTACTTGAAACATGGCCTCACCAGCTTGGAGAACATGGGGACAATCACCTCTGTGCTCCTGCTGGTTTCACTATTTCTGACACAAGCCGGGATGCTCTTGGCCTTCTCGGGAACACGTGCACACTGCTGGCTCATGTTTAGCCAGCTGTCAACTAACTCCCCCAGATCCTTTTCCTCCACATAGCTTTCCAGCTGCTCTGTCCCCAGCAACAGTGTTGCCTGGGGTTGTTGTGACCGAAGTGCAGGACCTGGCATTTGGTCTTGTTGGACTCCATCCAATCAGCCTCAGCCCCATAGATAAGATAACAAAGGTATGCTGAGGAAACTTTGCTCCACCCATACGTACTTTCCTCACGATGGGCTGCTGTCCCTCGATGCAGCCATACCATGAAACCAGCTTCTGCCAGGCACTGCTGGGCACCAGCACGTAGTCCAACTGGGCGATGAGGTGCTCCTTTAAGCTCTGAGTTTCCCCATCTGGAAGGGAGATTTGCTTAACAGCCGGCTCTTTTACAATCCTTCCCTCCCCACAGCAACCGTTGCCCGGGAGCCCCGCGCAGCGCCTCAGCCCCCGGCGGGCCGGGCCACAGGGCCGCACTCACCGCCGAGCAGACACGAGTTGTCGATGGGCCCAGGGAAGAGGTTGGGGTCGCCCACGCCGGACACGTCCCACCTGTCGTAACCCACGTAGCGCTTCCAGAGGCTGAACCAGCGGCTGGCCAGCAGGTACCTGCAACACACGGCCCGGCGCGGCCCTCAGCGCTGGCAGACCCGCTACCAGCCCGGGGACAGGACAGCAGGAGAGGGCCGGCCGAGCTCACCAGGACTCCCCCAACCTCATGGATGCGGCCATCAACGGCCTCAGCTCGGCCCGCTGCACCGCTGGGCTCGGCGCCGCCGAGTCCACCACCGCCGGCTCTACAGTCGCTGAGCCCAGCAGCTCTGGGCCGAGCTCCGGCCGCGCCGTTCCACCGCCGCCCTGGGCCGCCGCCATCTTGGTGCGCTCACCCCGCCGCTACCGGAAGTCGGCCGCTTGCGCATGCACTCTGCTCGCGGACGCCATTTTGTGGCCCCGCCCGGGTGACCGGAAGTCGTGGGGGCGTGGTTCGGCGGTCTAAGCGGTGCGGCTGGCTCTGTCTTCTTCGTCTCTGTCAGGGTTCGTGACCACCCCGCTCGGGGTGCAGGTTTGAGGGGAGAGTCTTCAGACTGGGAGGGGAAGAAAAGAGGGGGCAGAGCTGAGCAACGAGGGGAGGTCGTAGGAGTTGTGAAGGTGCCTCTGGAAACCGCCCTTCAGGAAGATTGTGGTGCTCGTGTGTTTCACACGCAGAGGTTTCCCAGAGTTATGTTACATATTACATATTACACGACCTCCTGTTTACTTGGTACAAAAATTCGGCAGAACTTCCTTATCTCCTTGGTTCAAAGACACAGCTCTCTGTTACCTAAACAAACTGTGGGGCAAGGCAATCCATCAACGAATGCCAGCAAGCTTTAAGAACACTGCCACAACTCGTGTCATGAGGAGTGAATTGGGTGTGTTGTTACAGTGAGTCAGCTGTTCTGAGGCAAAGCACACATGGCTGAGCTCTGCCAATGGTCACCTCCTAATAGGAAACAAAATCGTCTTGTTCATAGCTTGCTAAGAGAGCAAGGGCATTCAGGCACCACCCAGCTGTAGGCAGGTGTTTCCTCTTGCCTGCCTGTGGCAGTGACCACAAACAGTGACTACAAGTCCTCTGGAAGTTTGTGCATGCAAAGTTTGCTTGTGCAGTGCAGCTCATCAGGAAGGAAAAAGGAGTTATAAACAGCCAAAAGAGCCTTTAACAGGCTGAGGAATAAAGGGCTTGTTTTATTCTCCACTTGATGGCATTTCTGTTGTGTAAATGCTTCTGAATGCCGCTGTTCCATGGTTGAGGGTTATGTCCTTGAGTCCGATGGGCAGAACGCTAGGGAAGCCAGGAGATAGAGGCAGGATAGGGCGTTTTTATTTGCAGCTAGTTCACGCTCCTGACTGTTTCCTATCTGAACTTGTTTAAAGGTTCAAGAAGTTGATGGCAGCTTAGAAGGTCACTCCGATCATGAGGTGTGGGGAAGGAGGGCCAAACACTGCAGGAAGGGGGGAGAGCTGGGGCTGATAGGTAGAGGAATAGAAGGGCAAGGTGTGCACTGGCAAGGGAGTAGCTGTTAGCAGACACATGTTACAGTGGGAAGGTGTAGGAGTAGGAAGGTGTAGGAGTGTAGATAAGAGACAGGTATGGAAGGGGCAATGTCCTCAGGCTACAGAATCACTGAAGTGCATTACCTGCAGTGAAATGTCTCTTTCCCACGTGGTTCCAACACCCAGTAGTGTTGGAGTGCAGGAGCCTGCACGGGGACTGCTCTCTTTTGTGTGTGTCACCAAGGAATGTTTCCAGGCTGCCCCTTCCATCACTACCCACTGTCTGGGTGTGATAAAAGCAGACAGGGAATGAGGCTGAGAGGCTTTTACCTGCTCTGCACGCTTACTGCTGGGATTGCTGCATGCTTACACTGGGATGGTTTGTTTTTCTGCTGGCTGATTTTCATCCTAGAGTAGCATCACTGCTATCATTCTGCTAGTGTGCATCTGTCCTGGAGCTACTGCTTTGCTTTCCTGCCAGTACAGCCCCAGCAGCCAGGAGATAAACAAACCTCTTGGCCATTAGCGCCGAATGAACACTGTGTACAGCTCCAGCAGGCAGCTCTCCCACCTGGGGAGGGATCCCTTTGTGGGGCTGCCCTGGTGCCCTGTTCCTTGCAGCTGTAGGGCTCTACAGAGGCTGCAGGAAGTGGCAGAGCATGGAGGTGCCCTGCAGGGGCTCCTGCTTACACATCTCGAGTCCGATGATCTAAGCTTAAGGAAATGCCACAGCTCACATCGAGTAAGAGTTTTAAATACAATGCAATGAGCTCCCGCTGCCCGTCAGCCGCCGTGCTTTCGGTGTATTTCAACATCCTGCACTAATTAGGGAAGTGGATTTAACTGCAAAATGAATGCACCAAATCAAGCAGCTTCTGCTCCAGAGGCGAAATAAACCACTGAAAACATCCTGTTTTTTTTAACAAAGTTAAAAAGTTAAGGAAGTTAAGAAATAGCCCAGTGAGGGTTGTGCAATCTGAGCTGAAATCCAGATTACTCAGGGGTAGTGGTAACAGGGCGGAGCTGCCTGCAGGTTTTGCCTTAACAGGGCCAGGAGGGGCCTTGGATGTGCTTGCATTCATGAAGCAACCAAGAAGGTGAGAAGCTATGAAAGGAAAAAATATAACATAAATCCCAAAGTTAAGTGGTTTTAGTTATGAAAGCAACACACAAGAGATAGAGCTTAAAAGTGTTGCACCTTCCCAAGTTGCTGGTATATGCTTGAACTCCACAGCGTAGCACCAGGTTTACACTCAGTGCTCCGAGGCCTTGTGAGGGGTAGATTGTACTGGAACTGTGAGATATCTGGAGTGAAAACTGACTGCAGGAGGACCTGTGCAGTGAGATAGCAGAGTTTTGGCACAGGCTCATGGCTTCCAGGGGAAAACAACCCCAATTTCAGCATTCAGCTGCAAACCCCGCGTTGCTGCCCAGGATCAACATGTCAGGGTTGTTGCAGCTCCACGGAACACCTGTCAGATCAGCGCTTGTTGGGAATCAGAAACATGGCAGCAAAGGATTTGAAACAACAAAATGCTATAGCCCAAACCCCGGCTCACCCTCATCTTGCGTGTTGCATACAATTCTTGTGCCCGAGGGGCAATAGCGATAATCAGGGGTGAGGCACAGCTTCTGCATGACAAGTAGTCAAACAGGCTGGGAACAAAAGAACTGGTTCTCCAGGTAGAGCCCCGTGTGCATGTGCTTGGGCTGCACGGTGACCTGGGCTGAATGCAGGATCACAGAACCATGGAATCTTTATGGTGGGCAAAGACATCTCAAATCCCCCAGTCCAACCCATCCCCAACTGCCCACTAAGCCACGTCCCTCAGTGCCACATCCCCACATTTCCTAACACTTCCAGGGTCGGGGGCACCAATAGAGGTGCACGTCGGGCTGCCTCCAGCACAGAACAGTGCCAGGGGACTGCTGGGCAGATGGGACAGCAGCACCACGCACACTCACTGCTCCAGCTCTGGGTCTCCCTGGGGCATCCACTGATGGAAGACAAAGAACGGGCGACCTCGGGCAAAGGCTGCTCCTCCTCAGTACAGCAGTCACAAGCTGTGCAGTGGCTGCCAGCTGCCTGGGCACAGCTCAGCCTGCCCCAGCCTGCACGCAGCTAGCCTGCACCCACCTGAGCACACAGCTCAGTGTGTGCACCCAGCCCTTGGCCACCCGCTGCCACGCTGTTTGTCCCGACTGCCAGATTCACCACGCCGTAGCCTTAAAGCTGACAGACTTTTTCTTTATTCAGAGAATCCTACATCATCACCCAGACTCACGGGCTGCTTCCCCAGGCTGAGGCCCCCCAAACATTTCACACGCAGCTTTGAAAACATCGGGCACACTTCGAGGATTTGGAAGATGCGCCGTCACGAGCAAAGCTTGCGCGGACATTGGGAGTTCAGCCGGAGCAGCAGCCCTTCGAACCACGCAGGTGCAGGCTTTCCTTTACTGCAGAGCCTCCTTGGGCACCTTCTGGAGCAGCAGCTCGATGTCGTCCTGCAGCTTGATGGTCTCGAAGTGCCGGCTGTAGCGGCGGAAGGGAACGCCGTCGGGGCCCAGGAGGAACTTCTCGAAGTTCCAGGAGACGTCGTTGCGGCACACGGGCGACCAGATGATGTACTGCGGGTTGGTCATCAGCGCCGAGGGGTCGTCGTGCGGGAAGGGCAGCGCCTCTCTCAGGAAGGCGAACAGCGGGTGCGCGCCCTTCCCGTTCACCTCGCACTTCTCGAACATGGTGAAGTTGGGTTTGAAGCCGTTGCCGGGCCGCACGTACTCCAGCGAGCGCAGGATCTCCTCGTTGGTGGCGTTCTCCTGCGGGGAGGAGCGGCACCGTCAGCCCCCAGCCGCGCTGCCGCCCCGCTCCCCGCTCCCCGCTCCATACCTGGTGCCCGAATTGGTTGCAGGGGAAGCCGAGCACGCGCAGCCCGCGGGGCCCGTAGCGCTGCTGCAGCTCGTTGAGCTGCAGGAAGTCGCGCGTGGTGGTGCCTCAGAGCGACGCCACGTTGACCACCAGCAGCACTTTGCCCTGCAGCGAGCTCAGCGCCAGCGGCTCCTTCGCGCCCAGCGGCCGCGCCGAGATCCCCGCCAGCCTCGTTGCTGCCATGACCGCTCCGCTCCGCTCTGCTCCTTCCTACAGACGGACGTACACACAAACACCCCACCCACCCCGCACCGTTTTGTCCCGCCTCAGCCCGGGCGTGCACCGCCCGCCCCTTTCCGCGCCTCTCTGCGCTGTTTGGGGCAGTTTTAGAGCCGGGCCGGGGCTGGGAGCGCGGGCGGTGCTCGGGCGGGGCCGCAGCGCTCCTATAGAACCACTGCACGGTTGGGTTGGAAAGGACCTCCCAGCCCTACCGCTGCCACCCCCCCCGCAGCCCCTGGGGGCCGCCCCCCAGCTCAGGCTGCCCAGGGCCCCTCCATGGCCTGGGGCACCTCCAGGGATGGCACCCACGGCTGAGGGGCGGCTCTGCAGGCGGGGGATGGGATCAGACGTGGGGTAACGAAGGGATCGCTTGCGGAGGAAGCACAGCAGCAGAGCCGCAGTTCGTGAGCCGGGCTGGAGGAGCACGCAGCCCTTAACTCAGACCCCCGTGGGTGATGAGCGGCTGCGTAACGGCGGCTGTAGCGCACTGCAAACCGGTTTGGCTCAACTTACTTAAAAGAGGAAGAAGAAAAAAACCTCCACCCCGAAAAGGGAACAGCACGGGAACGAGTGAGCTCAGTAATAGCGGCGGATGAAATCCCCACGGGCAGCGCAGCAGCTGGGAACTTCCTGCTCTGCCGCTGTGTCACCCCGGGGCGGGGGGAGGGGGCAAAGGACTGCCTTTGCGTGTCCGAAATAGCGCCTATCCCCCACCTTCAAAAAGCTGCATGGGCATTTTGTAGGACTCGGCCTGGGTGCAGCTCGGTGCTCCCTTCCACAGGGCGCTGACCCAAACCCAGCTCCGCAGCAGCTGCTGGAAATACCAACACCGGCACAGAGATGCGTGCTGCCATGCTGCAGCACATCTCAGCCCGGAGAAGAGAAGGCTGCGGGGTGACCTCATCGCAGCCTTTCAGTACCAAAGCTTATAAACAGGAGGGGAGCCAACTCTTTGAAAGGGTAGATAACAGCAGGACAAGGGGAAATGGTTTGAAGGAGGGAAGATTTAGGTTGGATGTCGGGGAAGTTCTTTACTACGAGAGTGGTGAGGTGCTGGAACAGCTGCCCAGAGGGGTTGTGCATGCACTCCCTGGAGGTGTTCAAGGCCAGGTTGGATGGGGCCCTGGGCAGCCTGGTCTGGTATTAAATGTGGAGGTTGGTGGCCCTGCCTGCGGCGGGGGGTTGGAGCTTCATGATCCTTGAGGTCCCCTCCAAACCGGGCCATTCTGTGATCTCATCGCCAGGCAGGGCGAGGGATTCCTCCTCTGCAGGCAGCACGTGGGCAGCTCTTGCCAGGAAAAACACACCGAAGCATCTGCAGCTGTTCCACGGCCACACCACGAACGGCTCTTCTGGTTCAGGTTGTCAGACGCTGGGCCAAAAGCCCGGAGTGAGCAATACAGACACCAGGATACAGGGAGCTTAGAAAACTGCCTTTATTCTATTAGTTGTTGGAAAAATGAAAATACAGAAAGTTTAGTTGGCTGCAGAACAGCAAGAAGTTCACAGGTTAGGAGTCTGATCACTACATGGTAACCAAACTTACACAAAAAGTTTCCTTTTTTTTTTCTTTTTTTTTTTTCTTTTAGTTTTGAAACTGGGTCCAGCAATGAGCTTAAGGCAACTGAACAGTTCAGAAGCTTTGAGTGTGAGCAGGCTGTCTTTTCTCATCCCTACGGCACGTCATGGAAAAAACTCCTCCTGGCTGTGCAGACCTCTCGGGTCACTCAGGTGGGTCAGACTCTTACAAATGAACAGGGGAAGAGGATCAGCTGCTTTCCATTGGACTTTATTTTCAAATACAGTTTCTTAAAAAACCCAGAACACCTTAACGCAGAGGTTACAAGTAACAGTATTAGGAAATCCAATTATACAAAAAATACTACATCTAAGCTGGGGTAAATAGATTTATTTTTGGTAACATACATTTAAACTGGCACTAATTACACAGTAACTAAAAGGTAACTAACATGAAACCACAGAACCCTCACTTTTCCTTATAGCTGAATGGGACTTGGTCATTTCAGAGTGATCACATTTCCAAACTAAGGTTTTACACCACCGAGCCATGAAATTCAGACCTTCCTAAATGTGATAGCACTGAAGCTACGCTTCGTTCCACATACAGCCATTAACTGTTGTACTCAATTAGAATAGGACGTTAGTTATTAAGTAGTTACAGACCAATCCTCTGTGTTGACAGCTTTTCTCTTTCTAGAGAGAAGAAAGAAGATAGAGAATTGTCTTCAATTAGCGCCTGGCATATCCTGTGAGTGCAGAAAAGGTTGGTTAGAGGAATGTTGAGGTTAACCTTGGGTGCACAGATGAATTTGATGCAGATTGTTATAAAAATCATGGTTGGCTTCTAAATACTGGTAGCAAGATGACTCGATTTTTAATCTCTTAAGTAAATTATAGATAATGAAAAAGGCCAGTAATCATACACTAAGATTAATAAACAGCACTTCAAAATTACTCAAGTGCAGGGTGCTGCTTTGGCCATCTTCCTCTGGCCACACCTTATAAGAGAAGGCACCCGGACTTTTTCTTGCCACGCCGGGCTTGCAAAGCAGCTCTAGTGGCCATTTCAAAAACCTCCCTCACACCGTCTTTGGTCTTTGCCGAACACTCCATATATCCAAATGCACCGATGCGGTTTGCCATGTCTCTTCCTTCCTCGGGTTTGACAGGCTCCTGCAACAACACAAAGGAGAGTTAAAACCGAGCGACGTGCTCAGGAAGGAGCTGCAGTACCTGCACTGATTGCTTCAGAGCACACACTGCTTTTACAGCCCGATCATAAAGTGCTCGCTATGCAACACACAGCAAGCTGCCGGGGCCCACTCGATGCTCTGGGCACAGCTGACATGCACTTTCATAGAATCACAGAACGGCCTGGGTTGAAAAGGACCACAATGCTCATCTAGTTCCAACCCCCTGCTATGTGCAGGGTTGCCAACCACCAGCCCAGGCTGCCCAGAGCCACATCCAGCCTGGCCTTGAATGCCTTCAGGGATGGGGCATCCACAGCCTCCTTGGGCAACCTGTTCCAGTGCGTCACCACCCTCTGGGTGAAAAACTTCCTCCTAATACCCAACCTAAACCTCCCCGTCTCATTTTAAAACCATTCCCCCTTGTCCTATCATTATCCACTTAATTCATGTCTTGTTAAAGCTCTCAGAAATGAACCTGCCTGCTTCATTTTGGCCAGCTCTCGTCTTGTGTGCTCGTCATTCCTCAGGTCCTTCTTGTTTCCTACCAAGATGATAGGCACGTTGGGACAGAAATGCTTCACCTCCGGGGTCCACTTCTCTGGGATGTTTTCTGTTAAAAAGAACACAAGTGTGAGCACACCAAAACCCAGTTCTGGGGCTGGTTTTCTTTTAAGGCTTCTGCCTGCTGGCTCGTAGTAATGAGCTAAACACATCGATGCCCTTGTTCTACTCTCCACATCAGGTGCAGATAGGCCTGTTCTGGTGATACCAAAAAGGCAAGCTGATGGACACCCAACATTCTGGTTTCCCTACATCTCTCAGTAACCACTTGGCAAGGGTTAGCTCAAGATTTCAAAGAAGAGAAAGCAGAATTTTGATGTGAAGAGTTATGGAGTGTTTGGCTTCAGGAGATGCACTGCCTTTATCTCCAGAAGCTAAAGACAGGCATGACCCTGCAGCACAGCTTTTTACAACACCCCATACCAATATCAAACACTGCCCTGAACTCTCCCACTCAGCGTCACTCTTTGGACTAACTACAGATGCACAGAAACAAACACTGTGCCACTCATTTGCAAGGCAAGGCAAGAAATTAGAACAGCCACCAGGCATTATCCCACTGACAGGGTGTTTCACACCTTCTTTCCTTGTTTCTTCCTGAGACAACTCAGGGAGGAAGGGTTTACCCATAAGATAGATCAGAGGAGTAGGGAGATCTAGTGAGACAGCTCCCAAATGGCCACCAGTGAACAAATGCCACTGGTGACTGACCTTTGCAGAAAATCACTTGTTTAAGAAAGCCTTACCACAAAATATGTGGTTGGGAGACTACACTGGATGGAGTAATTACCGTTTTAACTGGGACAGAAATCAAAGTTCCAGAGACTTTCTGAGTCTTTGCAATAGGAGCCCCTCTTCAGAACTGCCTTTTTAAGATCAAACACATACCTGTGCATCAGTTTTATAACTCAAACACCAAACACTTCAGCCTTGGGCTCTGCACAGCAGAGGTGCCATCTGGTACACAAACATCTGCCTCATTTGGAGCTCAGATCTTAAACCAAGCAGCTCTGTTCTCTTCTCCTCCACAAGCAGGTGCCACTCACGGGAAAGCAGAGTGGCCTCTGTGATCCCTTCCACCAGTGAGAAAGCCTCTCCTCCCCATGCTGAGCCCTCTCCAGGTCAGGTTTCTTCCCCACCACGCAGAGAAAGAGAACTCCGTGTATTTGGAACCCAGTAATTGGGAGTGCCTCAAACCAATCCCTCTCCTGAATAAAAAGCGTGTGTGTGTGGGGAGGGGAGGAGGGGGAAGGAATGGCACAAAGCTAACTTCTCCCATTGACGAAGGAAGGGAGTTGGTCAGTTTTCCTGGATATAGTGTGATCATGAGCACGTAAGATCCCGCCATTTTCAAGGGGGAATAATAATAATAGTAATAATAAAAAATCAAAGTGCCACTCCGTATTGCAAGGCTCCTCAAAGACCTTCATTTCTTAAAACCATACACTGCAGTAAAGGCAGATTTTGAAGCCAGAAATGCTCCCATTGCAGCACACGAGAATACATTTTATGGAATGATTTCCAAGGGGAAATCAGCGCACAGAAGCAGTTTTCATTAATTACTGACCTACTTACCTAAACTATCAGGACTATCGATTGAAAAACACATAAGTATAACATCGGTATCGGGGTAAGAAAGCGGTCTAAGTCGATCGTAGTCTTCTTGTCCTGCTGTGTCCCACAAAGCCAACTCCACCTGCAGCAGAAAGACCGGGGCAGTCAGCCACGTGACAGGGATGCTGTGATTCTGGAGCAAGTAACCCAAGCATAGCGCATGAGGTATCCCAGCCAACACCTCTCAGGGGAGAGCAGACACAACTGCTTTGACAACAGAACTATTACAAACTGCCCGTCCCATAACTCCAAAAATTGATTCTTGCAGCTTATGAGACCTCCCCCATTACGCCCTCACCTCGTGTCAGTTCTCTGAAAGGACTTGAAAGCTAGCAGCAGAAAAGCAAGATGGGGATTAAAGGGACCCAGCTGCACAGGGCCGAGAAGCCATTCGACAGGTATTCCAGGAATACCGGCTGTCAGCAAAAGAGGACCCTCTAAGGATCAACTTTTTAGGATTTTGCATATTGTTTACAGCTGGAACCCGTCGTGACAAAGAAACATCAAGCTAACACTTATTTGTGCACAGACTCTTACAGCTCCACCTGAGCAGAAACGTGAGCTTGCTGTTTGCTCTGGAGCACAGCCTGTCTGTGCACAGAGCTCCCTGTTACTCAGCACTGAATAAAACTGCTCACGTTCTCAACATTTACACTTCTACTTTACTCTTCTCCTTTAGGCTCCTCGGTTCCAAAACTGCAGAATAGAAGCCCACAGCAGCTCAGACAGAGACAGAGAACTGGAACTCAAATGTGAGCTTGAACAGGCAGTGCAAACGCCTGGTTATGCTGTAAAGACACAGTGCCTTATTTGCGGACATACAGAACGCTGTGACAGAAATACAGGAGAATGACTCCTCAGAGCAATCACTGCATTCACAGCTGCCAGTGTGAGTTTGCTGGCAAACACTCATGCTTTTTACACAGGTATCTGCTGCGGGTTCCCTCACATGATGCTCAGATCAGCTCATCCCACAGCATCACCGCTCTGTTTCCATGTGGCTCTGTGCGTTTCTGGAACGCTTTTCCACGAGGTCAGCAGGCATGCAGCCCTCAGAGCAGCCTGAAGCTCCACTGCAGGCTTTTGTAACCAAGTTTTTAGACGACAAAGTGCTTGGATTAAATGTCATCTGCTTATCAAGGAGGCAGCTGACATTTCCACAGCAGAAAACGCACTGCTTGAGCTGCTCGTGCCATCTTTACCTAGTGCTGGTGGCACAGAGCTGCACACGGCTGGGCTCCCCGGCCTACCCACTGAGAGACGCAGGGATTCAGGCAGAAGGGAGTGAGGCCATTTGACTGGGTGATAAGAGGGAGAAATGAATATCAGATGTATTTTAAACAACAACTTAAGATCTTCTATCTCAGATATGATATAACAGCTGTAGAAATTGTCATTGTGGAGGAAAACGCGTTTTTATACTAGCCTAAAAGGATTTTTTTTCTCTTCTGTCCACACCATATGAGAGAAGAGCTCTTTTCAGACTCAGATAGCATGAAGCATAATGAGTAAAACCCAGTTAATCCATACCTCTGCCAGTAGGAAATCAAATGTAACTGAACACCCATAACTGGCTCTGATCTTGGCCCAAATCAGAACGGAAACTGAGCAGTTCCAACGAACATCACTGCACCAGAACTGCAAGTGACAGGAAGGTGTTCTGACTGTGCCTGAACCTACAGCGAAGGGGCAGCTGGAGAGGCACAGGGGAGCTCAGCACCACAACCTGCCAGAGGACCAGGGAGGTGGACTGGGTGCTAACAAACAGGCACACGTCACGCTTGCCAAAATGTTGTTGAAAGGAGTTGGCCTTTCAAGGTACAAGGCTCCTGCATCAGGTGCTTCCAGAGTACCCTGCAGAGTGCCCGTTTCACACAGCGCGTGCCACTCGGTGTGACACAAATGCAGGATGCAACATACTTGGCTTTCAGACAGCAGATGTCCAAAAGCTGGCTCCTAAAGCAGGAGTTTGGGGGTTTGTTTGGCAAACAAAGGGACTCGGAGGTCACACAAATCCAAAACTGCTTTTCAAAGTATTGGAAATGAAATGTATGAGCAATGCATTCACAAAAGAACTAAAAACGAAGCTCGCTGAGCACGCCTGGCTGCTAAGATCTGCATTCCTGCAGACAAGCAGGACAGATGCTGATGAACGCTACAAAAATGAAATCCCTTTGAAGCCTGCCAGTCATCTGTTCCAAAGAGGATTCTGCATGTTGCCAGGAGCGGGTAGGAACACAGAGTGCTCCAGGGACTTGTCTCTGTCCTCACAACTGCAGGACCTGATCGAGGCAGGGCCGCCCCTTTGCAGCCCCAACGGGACCCCAAAGCTGCCCTCAGCACGTCTTTGCTCCAGCACACCACATTCACCTGCCAGAACTGCTTGTCTTTCACAATCTCAAATTGTAGGGGCTTAGAAATACATTGTAACATGAAATATGCTGTAAGCAGACACTGGATATGAGCAGGTCAGTATTTTTACCGCGTGCAAAGGCGACTTGTTTAAAAATAAACTGACAAAGTGAGCACTAAAAGCACCTGTGCTGCCCACCTACCAAAGCAGCTTGCTGATCTCTACGGTGTTCTGAATAAACACATGTCCATTTTGATGAGTGTAAGTGTGCATACATACCTGCTTTCCATCCACTTCAATATCTGCTACGTAATTTTCGAAGACGGTGGGAACATAGACCTCGGGGAACTGGTCTTTGCTAAACACAATCAGCAGACAGGTCTTTCCACAGGCACCGTCGCCCACTATAACCAGCTTTTTTCGAATGGCTGCCATAGCTGAAACACAAGAGGACAACTTATTAATCCTTCCATCGCAGCTCTTAATTGAGATGCTAATAATTAGCAGTCGTTATGTTTCCAATCGATATCCAATCAAACTGAGTCTCTCTGCTCCACACAGAGACACGTCTGGAATGATGTGAGTTCAGATCCCCATCTTCTTAAGAAAACCATCGTGCTGGTGAGGCACTGAGCATGGAAGCAGCAGAAGGGAGTGGAAATCAGCGTGTTTTAGCACTGCCTTGCCTGTTCTGGAGTTTGAGACGCCAAAGTCCACAGAAACCAAGCGAGCACATTCTGACAAGTGTGTTTTAGCCAACCCAGTGAGCAGCGCTTCGGTTTGAGGGCACTGAGACTCTCCCCAGGCTGAGCTGTCCCAGCAACCCGGTGCCAGAAGGCTCGGTGAGTCACTGGGCTGGGGAGCGCCCTGCTGCCACGTCAGAGTGCTCGCAGAAGGATCTCCAGGTCTCAGCCCGCTCCTCCAGTTACAGGCAGCACGCTGCAGAGGGCTGGGAAGCGCACAGCTCCTCCTGGATGGCATGGCCAGCAGCTGTGTGGGCTGCTGGGATCTCTGCTGCTTCATCCTGGAAACGTCCCCTCGGTAGCAGTTAAAAGAACAAAGGGAAATGGCAGGAACTGCTAGGAAAGCAACAGAAGGATGATGTAGCATCAAGAATGGGAGGGAAGCTGGAAGAGGTTTAACAAAAGCTGGAGTCAGGGCGGGGCTGAATGAGACGACCGTGTTGGAGCTGGCAAACATCTACAGAGTCAGGAGCGGCCCAAGCACTGCGGATAGGCACTGACTGCTTGCCATCACTCCCCACAGATGACTATGAGGGAGTGACACAAAGGCAGCAGAACGGAGTCCAAGCCCACCAGAGGGCAACAGGGACCTGGGCAACTCCAGCAAGGGGACGATGCGGACACAAGGAACGCATGCGGCCCTACAGGAGACTGGGCAGGTATGTGGAAGAAACTTCCTGCACACGTTCAAGAATGCAGAAACCACACCTGAGTTAGAAAATCCCTGCAGCAGAAAGTACTCTGAGGCCGAGTCCTTGGAAGCTCTATTTATATGCTTGTTCTCTTTTCTCCTCAGGCATTTATTTGCTCCCACTGCAGGAACATGACAGATATAAGGAGGGACTGGGCTGCATGGGAACAGAACAGGACAGAACCACACTGACTTCCTTCTGCACGCAGGGAGGGCACTTTGGGGGGCACCCTGAGACACCCCACAAAGCTTCCCAGCCATGGAGCCAACAGCTACACTGCCTTTATACCCACTGTATGACCAACTGTGCACTCCCAGAGGTAACTCGTGCTGCGATGAGCCCAGTACAAAGCCCACAGGGATGACTGCTGCTGCTGGCGGGGGGAGAAGAGCTTGAGGAAGCAGAGAGAAGAAGAACACAGCCAAAACATTTCCTCCTTTCCACCTCTTCTCTCACCCTTGGAAACTAAGCAAATGAAAAGATAAAACCAACCACCTCAAGGCAACCTTCAGCACGACTTCATGGCAAAGCAGCAGTGGTTGTTAGAGGTTCTGGGCTTCTGCTGGGGGTGCCAGTAGGGAAGGAGCCTTCGGCCATCCCCCAGCAAGGGCCTGGGTACTCCCGGAGCACACCTTCATCAGACAACTGCTGCAATCCAAATCTCTCTAAAATGGGCTACTTTCACCTCATGAATGCACACGCACACATTTGTGTTATTTACCTTAGGGGTTTCGGGTTATTTTTACATTTGTGGAAGGTTTAAAATGATACATGCTTTAAAAGGGTTCTCTTTCAGTGGCTTCAGATGGTTTGGGGTATTTCTAGCAACGGTAATATTTGATTTTACAGAACTGGAGATCATCTGTCCTCTGCGCCGAGTCACAACCGACTGCTTAAGCCCTGTCCCCTGCCAGCTCTCTCCATGACCCTTCAGAGCCACGATGCTGAGCCCTATGGACCCCTGGAGCAACCTGCTCCTGCGCTCCGCTCCCTCCCAGCACACTTCCCCTGCTGCCTGCCCTCAGCCTTCCTTATGTAAGGTAAGCCCATTACCTCTTATCCCGCTTGACACGGGCGTAGGAGAACAGCTTATTCCCTTTCTCCAGTGCCTACCCTCATTCAGCCTTCCCTGCAGGCAAACCCATCCCACCTCATCCAACGTTTCTTTGCAGATCATGCTTCCCTGTGGCTCTGTTCTGCACACGCTCACCAGAACACGGGGACCAAGGAGTGACCCAGTGCTTCACAGCCACGAACCAGCACGCAGACATTCAGGGAGGGAGCCCTGCTGCTGCCTTCCCAGCTCACTGTGTCCACAGCAATGATGCTGCAAGTCCCAAAAAACCCCAACCAGCTTTGTTCTTCACTGGACAGCACATATATGGCCATGACAACAGCACCCTGCTCTCCACAGCAGCTAGAAGGGATCGTCAGAGCTGGCAAACGCTCAGAACAACATCTGGATGCCACAACTGAGAAGGAATCTGGCTGCTTGCAGCAGGAGCATATGTTAGCAACCTGGATCACCGGGACAACGCTAACAGCACATTTGCTAACACAGCTAAGCAGCATTTGAGGCCTTCTGCATTTTGGCACGCCTGCTTTCCTTGAGCAGGTACTCTGAAGCCCGGATATACACCCATTCGGTGCAGAAAGCAAGAAGTGCTTTGCTGGCCAACCAAGCTGTAAGATGGGCAGCACCTTGGCTATGCACACGCTGTATTTGCTGCAGTGCAGCCAACATGCAGCTCAGTCAGGGGTGAGAAGAGATTCAAATGGCAGAAATTCAATATTAAGACACCCTCCCAGCCAGTGCCTTCCCAGGTACCACAGGAGCTGCAGTTCCTCTCTCGGCACAGAGCTCGCAGCACAAGGAGCTCCTGTTTGCTCAGCTGCCACACTAATGCCCTTGTTACACCAGGCTATTTCCAAGTGCAGCACTCACACAGCATAAAGCCCTGCTTGTTACAAGAACCTACTGAACACTCCCAAAGAATGAAAAGATGGGGAAAATCATTTTTTTCCCGTGCTTTAAATGTATTCTGCTCCCACTCCCCCGAAGCATTACTGTTTAATGCAACAGAACCTGCCCCTTTAGCTCAGCACGCCCATTATTTCTCCACTGGCAGCGCCCCCTCTCCTGCAGACCCCACAGTCACACTCAGAAGGGAGGCCCACAGTCACACTGCTGCCGTGTGGGAGGCAGATATGGCCGTACCCCACAGCCCAGGCGTGCCTCTCCAGCTCTGCATCTCCACCCAGAGAAAGTAATAAAGGGGAATTAAAGCCCTTTCCCACCACACAGGTATCCTCACTATGCTTCGTGTCGTCGACCCATTGCCCACTACCAACTTTATGTTGCTGCTATGCCACGCAGGCAGACCCAAGGTGTTTTGCCCAAACAGATCACTGCTTATGATAAAAAAACCCACAGCAGCAGCCCAGCAGTGAGGATGTTTCTGCTGCTGGGAGCGGAAATACCCTTCAGATTCTTTCCCACCTGATGTTGCTAAAGCCCTCAGGCCCAAGGTGCTGCAGAGTTTTGGCATCTTGCAGGCAGCTCTGCTGAGCACCAGGCAGACAGTGCCCAACACTCTGCTCTCTGTGTCCTTCTACACCCAGCCAACCCTGCTGGGGTGGGGCAGAACCCTGCCAGGGCCTGTGTTCAGTTCTAAACTATTCCCTTCTGTGAGGACAGAGGGGGAGGAGTTTCTGCAGGGATTCTGGAGGGGAGGAGGGCGGGGAGGGATGAGCAGGCTGCTCCCACCGCTGCCTTTTGGCATACAAAAGGAGAACGACCCAAATCTCAGAGCGGTCTGGAACGGAAAGCAGAGCAGGTCTGCTCACAGGGCAGCTGCATGCAGACTGTGAAGGGACTAGGGCTGAGTATGGAGCATTTGGGTGGGGGAACAGCACTGAGCATCATCAGAGGGAAGAGGAGGATGGCAAAAGCTGTAACTGCCCAGTCCCACCCCTCCAGCCCAGCCCAGGCCCCACAGATCTGCCAGCAGGACAAAGCATCCCAGCCTTCTCCTCCTTCCATCTCCCATGGAGAAACGTCACTGACTGCACATCTTGCAGGTTTCCTTCCCCCACCACATCTTTACATCAAGGAAAGTACATATAAGCAAACATTACAAACACTGCAGAGGCTGCTGCAGAAGTGCAGTTCACGCTGCCTTCGTCAGCTCCTCTGAGCATGCAGAGCTCACAGGATGGGCCCAGCACTCAGCTGGCCATGCCTGTGAAGGAAAGGAAACCGTGACCCCAATTCACCTCTTACAGAAGCTGCAAAACAGGTTTGCAATTGGCCTTGGGACTGCACTGAAAGGAAGGGAGGAAGGAGGTACAATTCAGCCACAAAGAGGAGTCAGGTTTAACCCTAAGAATGACATACACCAAAACACGCTGCAAGCGAGCACCTAATTATTGCCATTATATCCAAAGACATCCAGGACAGAGCTCATCTGCATTGCACTGAAAGCAAAGACAGACCAGCTCTGTGCTCAGAGAGATCACACCTGTGTGATACCATGTACAGCATGGAGCACAGCAAGCACTGAGAACATGAATGCTGCAAGGTGATGGTCAACACAGCTTGGCTCAGTAATAAACAGCTGCCTGATCGTGTGCAAATTGGCCCGTGGATGTTCACATTCACATAAGCCATTCCATATCCACGAGGGTGGATGGTGATGGGACGAGGGGGAATTTAAACTGAGATGGGGAGGTTTAGGTTGGATCTTAGGAGGAAGTTTTTCACGCAGAGGGTGGTGACGCACTGGAACAGGTTGCCCAAGGAGGCTGTGGATGCCCCATCCCTGGAGGCATTCAAGGCCAGGCTGGATGTGGCTCTGGGCAGCCTGGGCTGCTGGTTGGCGACCCTGCACACAGCAGGGGGTTGGGACTGGATGAGCACTGTGGTCCTTTTCAACCCAGGCCATTCTATGATTCTGTGTGTTGCTATCAAGGCTTTTGGGAAACATCCATACTCTTTAGGGAGCATGGAGAACGAGGCAGTTCTGTTTGACAGCACTGCGAAATAGTTCTATTTCTAACTACTGCGCACCACAGGAGCAGGTGGTACGAAAAGATGGGGGTTTTTTTGAGACTTTTATTTGAAATATAGCACTCAAAACAGCCCCAGAGCTGGCAAAGCACGGGCACGCTCCTGATGCAGCACGTTATATGCAAGCCATAATGGAAATTTTCTATCACCTGACTGAAGTACATGAAAAATGGCACAGGAGGTTGGCACAGCCGGCAGCAGGGCTAAGTGCTGGATGCAGGACCTTGGGCATCCAAGCACGGCGTTTGGCTTTCTGCTCACAGGTTATTCTGACTGCTAGCCGTGCTCAAGCCTGGCAAGTTTTACTAGTTTGGGAAGTGCTTTGCAAACAGAGCTGCCCGTTTCCAGAGCCAGGCAGCTGTGCTAAACCCCAGGTAACAAAGCTCAGCAGGCCCCAGCCACTGATAACTGATAACCCACTCACTCCCCTGCAACACATCCCCAGAGCTGTGAGCAGGGGCAGCTCAGTGCATCACAACCCACATGCATCAGTTCTGTGGCAGCTTCCGTGACCCCTTAATGACTGATGTATTTTATGCAGAGCAAGAAAGAGCCAGCCAGAAGTGCCAAACTGGAGCTTTACAGGCACGAGTGCCCCATGTGTGTCAGTTACATGCTGCTGGTGCTGCCCTCATTGCTGCAGTGCAGGAGGGTGCAAGGCTTCCCAGGACACTGGGTTGGCAGCCAGAGCCAGATCAGTGCTGGGGGTATCGTGTGACACCTTGGCGCTGGACTCCTCGTATCGGATGGCAGCCTTTGCCCTTGCTTTCCTCTTCAGGAGGAATCCCGTGTGACAACACGCAGTGCATCTGACCCCTAGAGAAGACTGCTGCTGATTGTGATGTGTTTTCTGGATTTGTAGCCACTGCTCTCCACCCAGCGGGGCTTTACAGGAACAAAGCCAGGGCACCAACCCCAGCCTGCCTCCTGCCCCGCACCGTGGGCAGCTGCAAGGCGGGGAGCTGGCAGAAGGGCAGGGAGGAGGAAGAGGAAGGAACAGCATCCTGCAGGGCTCCCTGGGCAGCTGCACACCACACCCCCATCCCCCTTCCAGCCGGGCCAGACGCCTCTGAACCCATGCACAGCTCCGGGCTCACAGCCTGCAGGAGGAGGGAGCTCCCGCAGCTTAATGACACACTGTGAGTAAAGCCACTTCCTTCCAACTCAGAACCATCCCTATTCATTTCTCTCGCTGCCACCCAACTCCCAGGCAGGCACAGAGGAGCAGGCCGCCTCCCTCGCCCTTTCTGCTTTTAGCACAAAGGAGCACCCGCTGCTGCGGCTCTTGCTCTGGCAGCACTTGCACTTTCTGCACTGGGTTAAGGTTTTATTCGCATCTTCCTCCTTTGCAGGTCTGTTAATTCCTCCATGCTGCTGCTCGGTGCAGCAGGAACCGCAGCCCAGGAGCTGAAAGCCCCACAGGCACAGGCTCTGCAGCCCCCTGCACTGAATACAAGCCATACTGATTTTAGAGCAGTTCAGCTCTTACTGAAGGCGATGCACAATCACATCGAAGGCCAAGAGAACACCTGCACTTAAGAACAGAACTGAAACAATTAGCACTAATTGTTTCTCAGCCCTCGATGAGTGACAGTGCCTTAATTCTTTCCTGAACGCTTTGTTACTTGTTCCATTATTGTACCTGGGATTGATGTCTTACTCTGATGGGATTATAATCATTAAGGCTGTCCTACTTCTCCTGATTATTAGCACTCTTCCAGACTCCTTAAATCACTGCAGTAGTTCAAGAGCCTTCTGGAAAAACACACCCATACAGAACCCCCCACTCACAGGCCAGACAGAGCTTCCAGCTGAGCCACACGCAGAGCAGAGGTGTAAGCCAGCAGCTCCAAGCACACAGCGATGTTCCACCCTTCCTACTGACAGAGGTTATGAAGACACCTGTGAGATCTGACACCTCCTGGCCTAGGCTCCTCCTCGAGCTCCCTTCTCCCCCACTGAGGTGCTTTTCGTGCCTTCCAGCTTGTTTTCCTGCTTTCAGTTTCTACTTTTCTCCTGTCCCATCGGTACGGCTTTCCTGCATTACGCTGTAACTGCAAAACAGAGCAGATGCTTCCATTTCCCTTCCAGGCCAGGTTACTCGGTTAACTCGCTTTCAACACTTGCTTACAGAAAAAACATCACAAAGGGAGGTTCCCAAAGCACGGGTTTTTCTAGCCAGCTCGAGCCCTCACAGTTAGAAGCCAAAGCTGCAGTATGCACAAGCAGAACCCTCCATCCAAACACTGGCACCGTGCGCCCTGTTTTCCAGATGCCAAACCCAGCCAGATCCTTCCGGGCTCCCACAAGCTCCCTTTGCTCCTGCCAGGCTCCCCGCTGTGCCACCCTCCTCCATGTTCCAACCGTTATGGGAAGGATGCTGCTCCAGCACCCAAGGAAGAAGCTAACTGCAGCATTTCTCCTCTGCTCCGTGGCAGGACGCCCTCCCACCCTGCCCCAAGCCAGGCTACGAGGCAGGAAGCATTTAACTTGAGGGTGCACAGCTCCAGCACCCCTCCACACGCCTGCTGCTTTGCCCCCGCTGACCCCTCTTTGTTATCAGCACACACGAGAGCACTTCTCTTATGCAATACTGAGTCCCAAGATTACTCTGCACAAAATGAGATTAGGGCTTAATATTGAGGTAATTATAGTAGATCTGTGGATTCCCAGCCACGCGTGCGACCTGTGGGACGCTCAGCATTTGGGCCAGCTTTCTGCTCAGCATCCCCCCCAGATGTCCACCAGCTCCACAGGCACCTAAGAGCACCAAGGGCAGGAGAAGGAAATGCTCAGCTACAAGCTAATTTTCCCAGTTTCCAGCTTGGGCATTCCTTGCTTTGCAATCTTTGTGCTCAGCAGCACATCTGACAGCGTTTTCTTCTGTGATTTCACCTGCATGGTCCTGAAGCTCCAAAAAATCCCTGCCACTCAGAGCACTTCGTGGGGCTGAGCTGGAGGGTTCAGCCTCTAGGCACCTCTCTGGTCACCCTCATTAGCCTCTCACCTGCTTCCCCCGGCATTCTGTACCCCCAAGCCCCTTTCCATGCCCAGCAATCAGGACATCAGTGGGCTGTGACCTGAGAGCCACGATGCCATCCTGTTTTCTTACCGACTCCTCTGCCCAGAGCTCCTCACATGGCTCAATCAATCACTGCCGAACATTAAGCTCGCATTTCCACTGAACGATGACAAACTCTTCCTCATAAGTGGCAATAATTAACTCTCACCCCACCAAATTAAGATTATTTCTTCCCCCTGATTTGCATTTACCTGGAGTGAAATGCACTCGACGCTTTTCCTCCTTTCACTCGGTATCCAAAGGCCTGGGCTGCAGGTCCTCCTCACTTTTTGTCCTTCCTTCCCAGACCACTCAACACCCACCCCACCTTCACACCTCACCAGATCCTCTGGTTGCACTGAGCAGATCCCCACGCCTCCCCTCTGGGTGCTTGCAGGGCATTCAAACACTTGGGTACGCTCACACATTTCCTTTGCAGAAGCCACACTGATTTCACCCACTGTATGTGATCAGCCTCTTTCCATTTTTCTTCCATTTAAAAAAACAGGCATTGAACTCTGACCTCCTACTGAACTGTTTTTAAGAACTGATACCATGCAAGCCATCTTCAGTTTCTCTGCCTTCGTGGCATTAAGCAAGAAGTCACACAGCATAGCCACCAATGCAGCTGCTGGATTCCCAAGTTCCTCTGGAAACCCTTGGGCACGTACCATCCAGCCTTGGCACTTCGTTTATCGCTCTCCTCTTTGCTGACAGTGCTTCAAGCAGGGTCAGATCTTCCAACGAGCGCTGTTCTGGCACAGGAAGCTCTCTGGACTCCACAGTAAGCAAAAAGGATGCACGTAAATCCATTCATTTTCTTCTGATGGCTTTAGCATCAAATATTCCTATCACCTACCGACCCTCCCTGGCTCCAGCAAGCTCCTTGCTTCCGATGGCCTTGGAAAACAATGTCTTCTTTTGCCATCAGCATGATGCTGCTGAACGCCTTTCTGGCCGGTCCTCGTGCTTTTCACTGGACTTGAAGGTGAGAGCTCACATCCTCATTCACTTTTCTGGTCAACTTCATGACCTGAACTGCATCCCTAACAGTTACCTTACCCCAAACTGCGTGCTTGTTCTCCTCTGTCAACGTTCCACAGTATAATTTAAAATCTCCCCAGCAACACATTCGATTTAAAGTGCAGAAGCCAAGCTGTGCTGTGGTTTACATGGAAGCCAGCCTTCCCCCATAGCTTTTGGTCTGAGCCAAGGCACTTTGTCAGCACCAAGATTCTCCTGTCAGAGCTCTCTCATCTCACACAGCTTTGACAGGGCAGATAGTTGAAAAACAAAGAGCCTTCAGGTGTAAAACACTTGGCAGATGGAACTTCAGCAAGGAATGCAAGCGTTCAAACCGCTGCCACACAAATCCCTGCCACGAGCAAAGGCCATAAAGTCCTTTGCCTTCCTAAAAGCAGTGAAGGTGAGGAGGAGGAATCGCTTTGCACAGAGCATTGGAGGACCCACTCCACACTGACAGCTCCAGCTGAGACAGAGGGCTGCAAAGCACTGCTGCCTTACTGAGCAAGGAGACCACAGGCAGTTTCTGATCAACAACAGCAAAAAATAAACAGCAAAACCCAAGCTTTAGAGCTGGAGGAAAGAGAAACCTGCAATTGTTGTGGGAGGACAGCCCAGCTCTATGCAGTGACACCAGGCACACCAGTGACACCATCTGCTCCTCCCTACAGACCATGCCCATGGCTGGTCAGAGAAGAGCAGATCCTGCTCCAGTGTTCTTCACATGATTCAAATACCTTAAGGAGAAGTCGCTCTAAGGAGATCTTGGTTTTTTCACCACCTCTTAGCATCCTTTCTAAGTAAAAACACAGAGACAGGAAAAGGACGGAAGAGAGAGAGAGGACTGGCAGATGTGAGCTGCTCTACCACTTCCCCTGCACTTTCAGAATCCTCCCCACGCAGCTCAGAACAGGCAGAGAACAGATCTCACCAAGGTCAGAAGGACCCGGACACCTGGCACTGCTGCCGAGCAGCTGAGCAGCAATCCAGGGTAACAGCACCCATGGCCTGAAAGCAGCTCTTCACCAGCATTCCTTGGGGAATAACACACGAGCTGTTCCAGGCTTCAGTAGCAAAGGTGAGGGAGTGCTTGGTTGGGGAATGCAGCACCGCAGCCAGCAGAGAGCAGGAGGATGCAATGGTGGTAATGCAGCAACCGGGACAGGAGAGCACACAGAAACAGGGTAAAGCAGAGCCAGAGGGGCAAAGAAATAAGAAAACAGCGAAAACAAACAAGTCACCGTGAAAAAACTGAGGAAAGGCATTTCTAAACCCTTCCAAACCATCCAACTGTTTCCATTTGGAACTCGCTTATCTGAAGGGCCATCTCCAGCCCTACATCCTGGTGGCAGCTGAGACCACAGAGGATGTTTTTACCGTCAGTTCCTGGCTCAGGGAACTCCCCGCCTCCGGCAGTTGCTGTGGCACAGGGCCAGGGCAGGGAGCTCCAGGGGACAGCCCTGCGCTCAGCTCCTCAGCCCTAAGCATTTCATACCAGTCGTGTTAAAGGAGACAAATTACCCATTAAAAAATAATTCACGTCAAGCATTTACACTGGATATGCTTTTAAGTATTCCAGGGAGCTAATTAAAATGAAATCAGGGTAATGGCAGGGTTGTTTTTTTTTTCTTAAACAAGAGGCTTTGGTCCAAACCAGAGCTGGGAGCATTCAGCTTATCTGGAACAGAAGCACAGAGCTGTGTGGCTGCAGGCCCAGGTGGGAATGAGCAGGGTGGGAGGAGGGCACAGAGATGGACTGGGAGAGCCTTCCACAAAGTGCTTTCGTGGACAAGATTCTCAGGGAGGGGTAGAGTTCATATTCCCCTACTAAAAGAAATTCAGGACTAAAGCCCTTGGCGTTGCAGCCCGTAATACCTGGAGTCATAGATAATGGTTAGAAGGAACCAAACTAATTATTGACATCTCTCAGACAAGAAGAGGGTGACAGAACTGTGGCTTTAAACTACAAGAGGGGAGATCTAGGTGAGATGTTAGGGGTAAATTCTTTGCTCAGAGGGCAGTGAAGCGCTGGCAGTGCTGCCCAGAGCTGTGGGTGCCATCCCTGGAGGTGCCCCAGGCATGGAGGGGCCCTGGGCAGCCCGAGCTGCGGTGCAGCCAGCCCACGGCAGGGGTGTGGCTGTGCGATCCCTGCCGGTCCCCCCGCGCTCATCCCACATCGGAGCTCACCGCACGGCTGCAGGGCCGGCCCGGCCGCCCCCGGCTCCTCCCGCGCTCGCCGCCCGCGCGCCCCGCCCGGCC